>JAKTWU010000282.1:0-35288 GCA_030582435.1 Taiozyma onychis
GGCATGTAGCACATATGATGGTTCTAATGAAGCAGAGGTACAGGCTGAACCTGAATTTCGCTGGAGAAGACGATTGATTCCGCATGTTTGTTTCAGGGTGAAAGCACCGAAAACGGAATCTGGACCAGACAATTTTTGTGATATAGTTCTTAATAGAGGTCAATTATGGCCTTTATGAGAGCATTGAGTAACATCTTTAGCGACTTTACATCCCTCAGATATCCTTGAATTGAGTGATCAGGATTGAATATCTGTCCCTTCATTGACCGAGGAACTGTATTCCACAGCCAATACTTTTCACAGAGCCAACGAAATTCATTGAAGACAATACGTTGAATTTCTAAACACTCTATCAGACTATTCCTGCTTCTTCTGGCCAATTCCCTTCATCCATAGACGTCCCACGAAGTCGAACCACTTATGCTCTGTCTCATTCCACTGGATCAACAGACCTTGTTCCTCCAAGTTGGCACCAGAACCAATAAACTCATAAGCACACCAAGTGTAACCATAACAATACTTGTGCTCGTCAGTCCAACCACTGTCTGGATTCCCGTCCTCGTTTTCAGCCAAGATTTCTTGTGGGGGTGGAACAATGGCGGCTCTGATGGAGGTTTCTTCACGGTAGTGATTCTCCAGTTCGTCTTGTTTCCAGCCTTTAAATAATGGCTTGTCTTTGTCCTGACCTGCAGCTGGTGTATTCTTACAAAAGGTCATACCGGAATTAATCCACAGCAGCGTCTTTTTGTCATGCCCGTCAATATGGCCCGGATGGTTGGAGCATAATTCCTTAGCTATAGAGTTTGGTAGTCTCTTGTTCTCCGATGGGGTCAATTCACCTATGGAGGCAGCACCAAGGCCGTTGAACTCGTAGTTTTCATCACCAACCACAGAAAGACCTAGCCAAAACAATTCTTTATCGCCATGGACTTTTGAAGTGGTAGTGCTCCAGAAGTTCAATTGGACAGCGGCAAGCATCCCAGAGAAATGCTTCTTTCTGTTCACGGCGACAACTCCAGATTCCATGAAATGATTTCTTCTATAACCCATAAATCTGTTGTCTAGAGTGTGGTTGGTCACTTGTGGGATGTTGTAGAAGTAATTATCCAGTTTAGAGGGGAACAATCTCTTGAAGTAGTTGACCTGGTTTTGTGTGTTTTGACCTGTCAAGGCACGATCTTTAAAGAAGTAGGCACCCTTTTGTACGTATTCAGGGAATGAAAGGATCTGGTCTAATTTAACAAACGGCACAGTGTCTGTATCGATCAGGATCATATCTTCAAATGAGTTGAACAAATAGGCTAATAACTTGTTGGCGTATTTCTGGAAATGGTCCTTAAACTCAGGCTTGATAGATTGACGAACGTTCACAAACCAGACTTCTTGCTTTGGGAACTTCAAGTCAGTTTCAAGGTTCAAGTCCTCATAAATGGATGGTAATTGATCAGTGGTGACTTCTCTTCTGAATTCGTTGATTAAAAGTTTTTGGTTGTCTTCTGACAAGTCACCTTTGTGAACGATCTGGATAGGTAAAGTATTACCGTTAGCTCTTAGAACCCAAGCTAGTCTCTTCAATTCATCGACCTGACCATCACCAGCACTCACAACATAACCCTTTCCATTAATGTAATTCTTGAATGACTTCAAGAAGCAATGTGAACGATCACGTTTGATTAACTTGGCCATTGTTATGTCTGAGTATTCATCCTTTTCGTAACTTTCCAAAGCGGTTGAGTCAGGAACACCGATTGAATTAGTGCCATCCCATCTCGTGTACGCAGGGGTGATGTTTGATAACCATGGGAAGATTCGTGCTTCGGTATCATAGCAAAGATCTTGGGAAGTCTCACCACCAAACTCATCATCCTCCTTCTCTTTGAAATAAGAACTGACAAATCCCAGCTTGGAAACAGTCTGATCCTCGATGAAACATTTCCCAAAGATACGAAGTGTTGATAAGGCATCAATGATCTTGTTATCAATCTTATTGGAATCATATTTTTTGGATTCGTATTCCTTCTCCAATTCAGCAATCTTCTTCTCGTTCAAGTTCAAATCAGGGGTTTGTGATAAAGTGTAGTCCAAAAACTCCTGAAAAGTGTATAAATTGTCGTCATGGCCCTTTGTGTCGAAATTGTCGAGTTTCCAATTATGATTAACACGCGACAGTTGATCAAAGTAATAATTACACTTCTTCTCCCAAGACAGCTTTTGAAACTGTTCAGGGGTATAGTGTTTCAGGATGGCATCGTAATTGGAAGCATAGATATCAGACTTCAATAGGACCAAGGGAGCAGCAACACTGGAGTAGAATGAACCTGCACTCTTGAGGAAAAAGAACTGACCTAAAATGATAACAATCAAGATTCCAATAAAGATGTGCAAATTGATGAATCGCTTGTTCAGGGAAATCTTCCTCAGAAGATGAACTAGGGCTTGAAAGTATCTGGTGCCCAGACTCGCGACTCTTTCAATAGAGGACATGGCGTACGCGTAAAATTGCTCTGTTATGAATGGGAGCCCTTAAGAAGCACAGCGGGAAAGAAGCAGAAAACAACAACCAAGGGAGCTCAGAAAAAGCAGATGTACAACAACGAGACAGCCCAATCCCAGTAGCAAACTCGACTTAGCTCAGCTCAGTGGTCTTTATGACTTCTTGTTTGAAGCTTAGCTGGGATAGTTTCCCGGATTTTGCCCAAAACTCGTGTTTTTTTTTGTGAACTGTAAAAAGCTTCGAGATAAGGAACACGCCTTTCATGTCTTTCCACAAATGTTCAAGTGGCAAATTAAAGGGATTGGAAGTTTAGGGGACATTTAGAGGGAAAGGAAATTGTAGAACAGGATTCTGGCTTCACGCTCGTGTAACTTTCTGCCCGGAGATGTTCTTGTAGACTTGTTTGATACCCATTCAATTAAACACTTTAAGAATCTACAAACAGCCAAAGTAAGTAGCTAGTAACACAGTGTATATTTCTAGAGCGTGGAACGCAAATGTCCATGTAGTCTCTCAAGCTTTCACCACAACTTCAGGACCTGCTGTACGGGTTGCCCTGGGAATAAGGGTTGCCCTGTTGTGGTGGGCGTTGTTGATAGGGATTCCCACCTTGTTGTTGTTGTTGTTTTTGTTGTTGCTGGGGTGGGGGTGGTGGTGGAACATTAGAGCCATGTTGGTATGCTCGGTAACCACCTTGTTGTTGAGGATGAACGAACCCTTGTTGAGGTCTGGCACCTTGTGGTGCCTGTTGGTATGGGTTGCCTTGTGGTTGTCGATCCAGAGGTCTTGGGCCTTGAACATAGGGTTGTGGGTGGCCCTGTTGATACCCTAGTTGCTGCTGTGGTGGTGGCTGTTGGTATGGATTGATCTGTTGTTGTGGAGGATTGATCTGTTGTTGTGGAGGTGGACCTTGTTGCACAGTCTTTCTTTGTGGCGGGTACTCTTGTTGAGGAAGGGGACCATGTGCTTGGAAGCCCGGTTGAGCTGGTCTTGGACCTTGAGCGTGCTGGCTTTGTTGGTGTTGTTGTTGTTGTTGGTGTGGTGGACGTTGTTTTTGTTGTTGAAATGGAGCCCCCTGTTGCTGTCGTTGCTGTGGTTGTTGTTGTTGTTGTTGTTGTTGTTGTTGTTGATGTTGTTGTTGATGTTGCTGCTGCTGCTGCTGCTGTGGCTGTTGTGGTTGTGGTGGTTTTCTTTGTTGAGCTTGTTGTAGTGGAGCACCTTGGGGAATCTGTTGGGGTCTTGAACCTGGTGCCTGCTGAGGATAAGGAGCGCCTTGTTGTCTTTGCTGCGGAGGAAAAGCACCTTGTTGAGGTGGGCCTTGTCTCTGTGGCTGAGGTTGATGTGGTTGCTGTTGCTGTTGCTGTTGTGGAGGCAGAACTTGTGGTTGAGGCTGTGGTTGAGAGTGAGGTGGTGGAGCACTTCTTTGTGGTGATTGCACAACGTTAACTCGCTCATGGGAGCCTGGTGGTGAGAATCTCTGAGCCTGAGATCTTGGAAGGCCTGTATGTTGAGGTACAGCAGCAGCCAGTGGTTCTTGTTGGTATGGTGATTGTTTTTGAGCTCCGGGAGCAGGCTGAGGCTCTGGTGGGCCATTTGAGTAAGGTTGTTGTGGTTGTTCATTCTTTAAATATTGAGCATATGGATCGGAAGGTAAAGTATTCTCCGATGTAAAATGTTGGGAGATTCTACCACTCGTGTACACTTGTTCAGTTTTGATGGTAAGGGTAGGTTCACTCCTTGATTGAACATCTAGTTGTGGTTCATCAGTTAAAGTAGATGGAGCGGCCCCATAACCTGGATTGAAAACATCATCGTTTTTAGAGCTCTGATCATCTCCAACCATATTTAAACCTGAAATACCCTTTTTGAACACTTCATCATCATCAAAATCTTCGTCCAGTTCATTTTGAATTGGGTTAGCCTCCTTGAATCTAGAGTAAGGGGTTGAATGTTGAGAAGCTTGAAATGATTCTTGGGATTGGTCTTGTTGCTTTCTTTGAATGTAAGATTCAGAAGAAGCACCTGATCTTGTTTGGTACAGACTATTTTGACCAGATGGAGGAGCCAATGCATTTCCACCCAGGCTCTCAACTGATTGCTCAGAACGTTCATTGGCTTTCACAATGCTTGAATAATCTTCATAAATCTGTGTAATTTCAGAGTTTCTGTTATTTCTTGGAGGTGAAGGTGGACCACTTTCTTCACCTGAATCGATATTCAGAGAGCTTGCCTTGGAAACCGCGGAATCTCTAAATTTTGGTTGAGGTAAGAAACTTGGTGAAAGTGGAGACATTGGTCTATTTTGGAAAGAGTTAACGCTTCTAACCTCCATAAAATCTTGAGAACCAACAGCTGGAGAGTTAATAGCACCAATGACACCATGACTTGAACCACAACCGGTGTAACCTGAAGATAACTTTCTAGCTAAAACTTCTTTAATTTTTTGTCTCCAGTCAGTAACCAGCCAATTTGATGAGGATGAGTTACTTGAAAGTAGTGTCAAATCATCAACTTCTAAATAATGCACATGAGGTAGTACAGGTAACCCAAATAACAATGAATTAATCTCAGTCTTGTTAGCGTTTAGTCTTTTTGGTCTACCATAAAGGTTGAAGGTATTCAATAATGGAATCAAAAATCTGATCAATGTGTCATAGCCTAGGACGGCACTGTGTTGTTCTGGCATGAAATAAACTGAGGCTTCCTTTGGTAAGGCTTTTTTAGACGAGTCAAAGAAAACGGTACCTTCCAATTTAATCATTGTACTGTGATCAACCATCTTCACTGAATTTGGATACAAGGCATAAGCAGCACTAGCATCTTTAATAATGGCCATAGCAGTCTTCTTCTGTTTCTTTTCATCTTTGAAAAAGGAGACACTACCTTTATAAATTTTTGAACCCTTGGACTTCTTTTGAGGTTGTTCAATGACAGCATAACACCTTTTCCATGGCATACCTGAGCCGAATCTAACACTTACCCAATCTTCATAGTCAAATTTTGTGTCAGCCAAAATGGTTCTAATATCCGACAATTTAGCGCCTTTCGCAGATAAAAGAGCCCCAGTGTAAGCTTCTTGTAATGAAGTGTACTCAAAAGTTGCTAGTCTAAAAGCAGAGTTCCAACGTTGGAAGTCCTCATTATCTGGGTATTGCAATAAGAATTGATTTTTCAATGTTGTGGAAACGATAATGACGTTTTTCAAGCCTTGGTTGTTCTCAAGTTTTTCAACTGCTCTGAAGGAAGAATCGGTAAAATTGATGTAATCAGGTTTGGAACTAGCATTAATCAGAGCCTCTGTATCATTCTGATACTTTTCCAACTCCTCGATGTTCCAGACAGCTAATTGTGTCCCTAGAAGAACACCATACACTTCTCTCCAACGGCGATTAGCAATAGGTTCACCTTCAGAATTGATGCTCTGTAAAAGCATAAACACACCTTCATGATAACGGCGGTGGGCCTGGGCGCTAAGTAAGGTGATAATAGGACTTAGTTCTGGGCTGATAGAGTCATCTGAAGTGTTACCTGCGAAGGATCTCAGGTGTGGAGACTGTGGAGTGGTGGACGAAGACTCAAAGGCGTCCTGATTGGGGTTGGGAGACGACTTTGCTGAGCGGCCACCAGAGAAAAGCCTCTTCATTGTGACACGATGCGTTGAACGAGTGAGCTAATGAGTGACGATGAGTTAAGGACCGAAAGAGTGTGTTCAGTGGCAGTGGTGGGATCAAATCGAGGAGTCTCTGTAACCGTGGTGATTTGTGGCAGAAGACTATTAAAAGTAGCAGTCAAACAACGATTTGGAAACGTTGTTGATAATGGGCCGTTGTTGTGTTTTAAGGAGTGTGGGTGTGGTGAATTCTATGAACTTCCAAGCGCTGGACGGTGAGTTTGTCTACCAAGTGTGTCTGACGTTTGCAATGTTTGTGAAGTTTTTGATGTTTGCGTTGATTTCCAATTTTTTTTTCAATCTGAACCTCTTTTTTCCTTTTTGCCAACGAGAACTGTTATGAGCACTGGTAATATGCACCTCTTGTGTTTATCTCTTTCCGGTTCCGGCCGGTAGGGACAACAATGAGATACAACGTGCGTGTAAAAGTAAACGATTGAGGTGGGACTTATCAGATAAATGCTTATCACTTTTTGGGCAACCAATCTCGCACAGGGAGAAGGTCTTTGTAGGGTTCGATGTTGTAACAGCTGTGAAGTGAGAGGTGTTTAGTTTAGGGGAGAAAGGTGCAGATTGTAGCACATAATATCGCATTGTAGCCCTCAAGATTTGTGTATCTCCACACACACACACCAAGAAAGGAAGGGAAACCATGTTGTCTGTTCTAATTCTGATCCAATTGCGTGTCCTATTACACTATAGATCAGCTACTTCTCAAGAGATGTCCTGCACTGCAGATGTCTTCCCTGCTCGTATTCCCGATAACATACGATGCAGATTTGACAATCGTGTGTGCATTTGACAGGTTAGGAAAGATCTCTTTTGAGAAGACAAGTTTGAGATACCGCTCAAACAGCTGTAATTGTATTCATATCCACAGCGTATACCACTACACCAAGCTGCCAGTGACATCAATAGCTCCTCCTCTTAGCTGCCCTTTCTCTCATCCCCTATTCGATCGTTATGTGAAACTGAACACTTGATGATACAACACATTTCCAGCCATGTTCTAAAAACAGGTGTCAAGACAGCCACTACACCAAAAAAAAACCTCCAAATGAGTTGGAACTTTGAGTACAATTGGAATCAAAAAAATAAGAATTTGTGGAACCCCATCGAGTGATATAGCTGCTCTTATTATACAGATGATATAACGTAACATGAACAAATATAAGCGCCGTCTGGGACGCATGTGGGCTCAGTCGTGTATGATATTGGTGTTATTATGGTTCTTGAAAACTCAAATACCGAGGACGCCAAAAATGATTATGATGATGAGGATGCTTGTGTTATGTATTGGGAAACTCATGAATTTGATACCCTATTGGTGGATAAGAATGCTAAAGTGGTTGATAATGACCTTATTAGAGAAACAAGATTGTTTGGTCAGTGCTTTGTGAAAAAACAGCACAAATGTGATCAAGACCAGGAAGCAAAAGTTTACGATTGGTTCAGTGGAGAATCACCAATAATAAGTGATACTGGGAAATCACTTTTTAATCTTAATGATGGAAGCAAGTTTCCGCAGATCAAACGTCAATTAAGAGGGAAAGGTATCGTGATCTCAGCTGCTGATTTCCATTTCAAAGAACTGACGAGTCTCATTACGGTTCTAAGGGCTCTCGAGACTAAACTTCCCATTCAGATCATTCATAGAGGTGACATAACGGATTTCTCAATGACTGGTCTACAGAAAGTGGCACACGCCGATGTACTAAACGTTGAAACGCTAAGAACACTATTGGACGAGGGAAAGAGAGGAACATGGCCAAATTTGGATATCCAGTTCATTGATGTAAGTCCTGTGATTAAACATGGTAATGTGACCAAATTTGTCACGTTTGCAAATAAACTATTAGCCCTATTATTCAACTCTTTCGAGGAAATGGTGTTGATTGATGTCGATACGGTACCTTTTATTGCTTTACAAGAGGTGTTCGAATTCCCAGAATATGAAAACACAGGTGCATATTTCTTCAGAGATCGAGCCCTTAGTAAACCCTTAGTCAATACCGCTGAGACACTCGCCATGTTTCATCAACTGATGCCCCAAGAGGCAGATTCACGATTTGGTATCAAACAAGTCTCTCAATAACACAATCTTTAGAGGATTTTCACATCTCCAAGAAAGCGGGATGGTCATCATGAACCATTTAACCCATTTTGAGGTGGGAATGATGTCCTTAACGCTATCATTGTTTCAAAAGTCACTGATGGAAACCATATGGGGCGATAAGGAATTATACTGGTTATCAATGAGTGTCATTGGTGATGAATCCTACCATTTCAACGAGAACTTTGCAGCATCAATTGGTGAGATCTCTACTGGTGTTCGTTCACATTACCCTAATTCAAAATCTAAGGAGCTTTGCTCAAGTCATCCCGCTCATCTTACTCCAAAAGGTGATAACTACCAATTGATCTGGATGAACTCAGGTTTCAACTACTGTAAAAATATCATCTCTGAAGATGCTAAAAACCCTTTCTTTCTGGGCTGGGATGCAGAGGACATGATCAATTTTAGAAGATCTCCAATGAAGATAAGACAGGCATTGATTCCTCCTGTACCGTCCACACCATACAAGACATCAGCGAATCCAAACGAACCTGCAGTAGGTTGGGTTCCTAGGGATTATTGTGACTTATATACAGTGTGTGCTTATGAACAGTTGGAAAATGGTGATAAGGGACAAATCGTGGAGTTTACCGAAAGTGAAGCAGGAAAGTTTGACTACTTGGGTATGGTTTGGAGTAGAGGTATCCATATCTTGATTGTCTAAAGAACTTTGAGGATAATTTATAAATGAAAAGAATTAGCAGAAACAAAACATTAAAGAGACAACCAACACTACGTAGGAATAACATCCCATTTTTCTGTATGTTCCGAATCATTAAAGAGTATATATAAAAAAATGGCATTAATAAGTTTCTTCGATTTAGTTTTTCTCAAATAACTTATATGGTTGAATGGTGAATAAAACAAATCAAACGAAAAAAAAGAGCCATCAGTTATCCTTGACCTTTTTGGAAATGTAAGATAAAACCCATTATACCTTGTATTCTAGACGCATAACTTAAGCCAATGATGGGAAGTCGACATCGTTAATAGCTGGAGCAGCGTTCTTGGTTGGTCTTGGGGCTCTGTCACCTCTTGAGGCTTTACCACCTCTTGGGCCTCTGGTGGAGTTACCTCTACCTCTGGCACCACCTCTGGCACCACCTCTGGCACCACCTCTAGATGGAGTAGATTTTGGTAGTTCATCAGAGAAAGTAGCATCAAAGTCCAAGTAGGTCTTGGTCTTCAAGGTCTTAGACTTCAAGTTTTTGGTCTTGGTAGCTTGGATGAATGATTCTTGTTCTTTGACAATGATGTCTTCTTCGTTGACAGCTTCAACAGTTCTGGTTGAAGCAGCAACAGCTGGAGCAGCAGCTTCTTGTTCCTTTAAGTAGTCTTGGAAGGACTTCTTAACTTGCTTTGGTTCGGCATCTTCAGCCAATTCTTCTTCAGCGTCTTCGGCACCTTCGACTTCAGCTTCTAGTTCACCTTCAGCATTAGCGGTCCAACCGGCTTGTTTGACCTTCTTTGAGGAGTCGGTTTTACCAGATTTGTTTTGGCGGTCAGTCTTGGTGGCTCTGACTTGTCTTCTTGGAGCTTTTGGTTCTTCAACACCTTTGGCCTTGTTGGCAGCTCTACCGGCAGATTTGTCCTTCAAAGCGGCATCGTTACCAGTTGGTTGAGGACGGTTCTTTCTAGCACGGTCTGGGTTAGCCTTTGGTGGAGCAGTGTCAGCCTTCTTGGAAGAAACGGTCTTCTTAACAATTTCTCTTGGGACGGAAACGTCATTGGCGTCTTCGACGTCGTTACCTAAAGCGTCGAATGGGTTCTGTGGGGTTGTTAGTAATCAATGTTTTTGACAAGTTGAGTACTAAAATTTCACATTGTGGGCACTTGGTGATTCATACAAAGAGAGCAAAGGCCTAGAAGGGCAACAACGGTCCAATTTTCGATGAATTGAACCCCCTTGATCCGCATAAATTACAGAAACATCTGCTTTGGCCCTTCTATAAACCACCTGTGAACAATTTCCATGCAACATACACTCATTTTATCCTGTTTTAGTCGAGTTTAACCAAATAAACCAGACAAAACTGAAATAAATTTTTCAATTTTCAGCGTCGTCGATGTTGGAAAGGAAAAAAAAAAAGAGTGCGAAAATCTGAGAACGAGATTTTGCACTAACTTACTAACATGTCAGCGTAATACTGAGCACAGTGTCGTTTAAAGAGGAAAATTACCAGTTTGGAACCTTTTCTCGAAATAAACTTGTGATTGTCTGTTGATGGCTCTTAGTGGGAAATATCCAACATTTCTCCAGGTTTTTAAACTAAATCTAATTATGGGGTGTTATGCGATGATATTAATAATGCATTTGATTATAATGATGAATCGAACCCACAAGCTGTATCCTCACGTTGTGCTTATTCACAAAGTGAGAGGGCTCCAATGAGAATCAATCAATACCTAGAAATAGTTCAAGATTGGACCCCTTTCGTCCAGTTGGAAGATCACGAAGAAGCCAACAGTTTTTAGCACAGTAGAGTTAGGCCCAGTTGCTGAAATTGCTGTGGCAAAGATATCGGCCAATGTACTGATCTTAGAAGCTATGTAGATCAACCGATTGGGATCAAGTTTATCTGATTGACCGAGTACAACAACCTCTCTCCATCTCTTCTTGTTTCAAGCATTTTAATTCAGGAATTCAAGTTCTCAAGTTCCAGAGGGCAAAACTGGCCCATGTGTGGCGTACAACGGGCAAGTATGTGTCAATACTCTTAGTATGAACAGCGGTAATCATTAGCTACACCACGATCATTATATATTGGAACGAGTTAGCAATAATCTGCCACCATCGCGCGGGTAAACCACAATGAAAATCACAAACAGACATAAATCCGAGGCACAAACATCAGAAACTGTCAATAACCAACGCAAATTTCAACATTTTCTCACCACCAAATGCCCTATCCAGAGCCACCTGTTCACCCAGACAGATCCCAGGCTGCCAATTTGCCCACAATAACTCCTGTGCCACCTCCTCAGATGTCTTCCCCTGGACCCCTTCCACAACAAAATGCCATGAGCTCAATCACAGCACAATTCACTCCACGCTCTACAAACCACTCACGAAGATCCACCGCCCTCATCAACGTGACTTCTCCTGTGGTAGCTGGGACCCTTCTCCGGTTGTTCCCCCTCATCATTATCACTAACAACGTCTTGGATTTTTACACGTGGACGGTCCGTGATCGCGTGCTCAACTTGCTCTATCATATCGTGGGGTATTTGTTAATCTACTACAACAACGCTGCTTATTGGTTTGGTCCATTGATACTCATAACGTGCTACTGTGCCGTGAACTACTATGTAAACTCCGTGTATATCGACGCCAGTGGTGATACGCCAACATTGGAAGAGGTTGTGGATACTCTAGAGAACTTGACCATTCGTTTCGACATCTTACTTGCCCCAATACGAAGTGTTGATTATTCACGTTGGAAGCTTTTCAACGTTCTATTTCTTCTTACCCCTGTCCATATCTTGGTCTTGAAGTACATGCTGTGTCCCAAGGTTTATGTCCTCATTTGGGCCGTTATCATTACGACTTTTCATTCACTATGGTTCCAAGCTACCATCAAGATTCTATGGAGATCTCAAATGGTGAGAAACACATTCCATTTCTTCATTGGTACACCAGTTACTTCTCTGTTCAGTGACAATTACAAGATCTTGGACGAGTCTATACTACCTGAGAACAAAACCGGCAAGATTATTCAATTTCAAATCTTTGAACATGAGAGAAGATGGGTTGGGATCGGATGGTGTAATAAACTTCTGCCCTACGAGAGAGCCAACTTCACCAATGGGGCGTTGCAAGCCTCTTCGTCTCCAAGAGAGTTCAAGTTCCCCTTCAACTTCAAACATTGGCAATGGCTCGAAGAAGACTGGAGCGTTGACGTTGACTATTGCAAAAGGAGAAATAAAGAAGGCTGGCTCTATTATGACAACTACTGGCAGAATCCACAGTTGGAAGACTCCATAACCGCGTACACGAGATCACGCAAGTGGACCCGGAAGGCTGTTTTAGTGACAGACCACAAGAAGTAGACGAACTTTTAATGATTTTAATGAGATTATGAGAATTTTATGTGTCAAAACCGTAGTGGCTTTTCTTTGTAAGCGGCCAGTGGTTACTCGTTTTCGAAAATTCATCTTACATAACACTACATTGATACCAAATTTGCACCAAAACACCAGTGAGAACGTGCCCATTTCGCCCATGAAGGTGTACCAGAATGCTGACACAGGCGAACAAAGAGTCTCTCTTGCAAGATCCCGCAGCATCAACTACGCAAAGGGGAAAACACGGTCCCAGAAGCACCAGAAGCAGTCCAAGACAAACATCAACGCCATTGCATCACCATTGCACGAAGTAGAGGTCAGTCTCAATGCCCCCTTGCACTCAACAGCCTCCACGGAGAGCATCCAGTCCAAGTTCCCCACCCCGTCTGTTGAAGTAGATGATCTATTCGAGTCTAAACTGCTTGATCCAGAACTGATACCGAAAACATTACAATCCACTTCCTCCATTGAGCACCTGGTTAAGAGATATGGTGCTGTGAACTTGATAAGACAGTTATCCAATGACCTTGCGCAGCGGGAGGCTGAGATATCTTTGATACGGCTTAAGAACTCACAGAGAGAGAATGGGATGATGAAATTGCTGAATGAGATGGGCTTATCAACTGCACAGGTGGAAGCAATGTTGAAGGAGAGGAATAAAAGTGAATTTAGCATGGATACCACGGGTGATTCTTCCTATCTGAAGGAAATGATTGGGGATGCGATGACGGAGAGCCTAGAGAGCTCAAAAGTTTCCAAAAGGCCTGAACAGCAGAGCTTCGGGTCAACGCACTCTGTGCAACAGGGCCGTGTAGACACTACACCAAAGAGAAATACTAGACCATATTCATTATCTTCTCCACCGGTGCCTCACTCACAGCAATCAAACCACTCGCATGGTACTGCTGCTACCACCACCACCAATGATGATCCAGAATCCTCAGAAGGCCATGCCACGTTGATTCAAAACGTAATATCCCACCGATTCCTCAATCACATGCCTCAAACGTTCCATGATGCCCTAATTAACACCTCGAATGCAATCAACAATAACAAACCTGTCCCTGTCGAGATGGAGAATTTTGACCCCAAGCACGTGAAGCCACCAACGTACTTGAAGACTGACCAAGAAGAATACGTTGACCAATATGGGTTTCTTTATGATCGGAAGAATGTTAGAGAGAAGGATAGTACAAAACACCCAACCAATGTTAGCAGCTCCACTGCAGTTTCGAAACTGATGGAGATTGCGCAAGATTATGACAAGACACAGAAACAGAACGGTCAGCAATGGGATGCATTCATAAAGAAAATTACTCTGATGAACAACCACACAAGTAATAACGATCTGTTAGTCATAAATGGCGAGAACATATTTCATTATAAACATCTATGGAAAGGATTGGTTAAACTAGTTCAGAATGGGATTCCTATGAAATACCGTACAACTCTATGGTTCGAATTATCAGGTGCCAAATCACTGGCAACGCCTATGGAATACTCCAACCTTTTGAATGATAGGGAACCTAACATCGAGGCTGAATCACAGATCGAGTTGGACCTATATCGTACAATGCCACTAAACGTGTTCTTCAAAGACAATGGCCCAGGGTTGGTAAAATTACACAATGTGCTCATTGCTATTAGCAGGAAGTACAGAAGCATTGGATATTGCCAGGGAATGAACTTCATCGTTGCCAACTTGCTGTTGGTTTATCCTAATGAGGAAGAAGCATTCTGGTTAGTGGTGGGGATGATTGAAAATATCCTTCCCTCTGGATTCTTCAATTTGTTAAACATCAGAAACGATCTGGTCAAATTCAAGAAGAATTTCAATGAAGAGTTGCCGAAGTTAGATGCACACTTCATCAAGAATAACGTTGAACTGGACCCCATCTGCTTCAATTGGTTTGTTTCTTTGTTTTCAGATAGTCTCCCTGTGAATATCGTGCTCAGGATTTGGGATAATCTGATGCTTAATGGATTTGACGAGGTGTTTAGAACCTCTATCGCCCTGTTCAAGACTTTTGAGAAACAACTGTTGAACATTGATGACAATATTGAGATTTACGAATTCATGAAAAACCTACAAAAGTCACAGTTTAATTTGAAAGGTTCAGAACTGATCAAACTGAGTTCCAACATAACCATTCAAAACTAAAGAGGAAAAAGAAACCATATATGCTGCAACGTTAAATATTAATGTACCGTGATGACCTATCGGTCATGTCTTTAAATTCGTGGGAAACTTGATGATGTTATCCACAACGTAGTATTGGAAACAGTTCAATATTGTTGGGAACACAAGCATCACTAGCACAATCTGCACGTTTGGGAACCCATCGCTAAATCGTAGGATCCAGTCAGCATAGATGATAAAGATTGGAATGTATAACAAAAAGTAGATTGCTACTTTCATCATGATCAGCGCCACGAAGAAGATAGACAATTGTTTCAAATAGGATCTGTACTTTGGAGGGTCCCCATAGTTACCAGACTCTACACCCGTGACACCAGCCCATTCACAGGCCTGATACACAAGGAACAAGCAGAACCAAAGAATGGGTACTCCTACAGTAGTGTCCATAAGCAAGCTCACAAAATACCAATCACACTCCGAATGGTCCTCATCATCGTTCTCAAAGAGAAGGACACTCTTGGACTTCAGCAGCGACACCGTCAGGTTGAGGATATGGATCCCTAAAGCACCGAGCACCTGTTTAGAGACGTCGAAGAACCAGATCTTCCAAGGTCTCTTTGGATGCTCATACTTTCGCTTTATCACCAGTGAGGACACCGCAACCAGCCCCAAGCATGACTGGATGAAAAGCGACACGGGACCCAGAAGCTCACATTGCTCGTCAGGGATGATCTTAGGCTTCGTCATAGCACATAAAGCACAATTACCTGTGTTTTTGAACGAGACAAAAGGCCCATTTTGCACATTTTGTGCCAGAAATTCGGTTTTAAACGTTTTTCTCTCTATCGCCACTGGCACGTTCTCAAATGGCAGAAAATGATGGTTTGATTATGTAATCGTACAAAATTATTAATATGGTAACGGAATTCCTTCATTTCGGTCTCAGATTTCCCAAAACTTCACTAAACTGACCAAAACAGGCTCTAATCTGTTGCTGAGTCCCCACAATGGCGTATCCTATAAGCTGTAATGAGTGCCGTCGCAGAAAAATCAGATGTGACAGGGTGCATCCATGCAAAAACTGCTCCAGAAAGGCCGTCCAGTGTTCATATCCAAAAAAGTTCAGATCTATAGACATAAACCATTTAAAGTCGAACTCTGTATCCAAGCCTGACAACCTTGCTACTACGGAGAAGGAGAAACTTTCGATGCTGAAACGATATGAACAGAGGATCAGAGAATTGGAGACCAAACTGGCGGTCAGTGAGGACTTGATCTCGATCTTCGACACAAATGGCGGCAGTGGCTATACCACTGGCGGTGAGTGGCAGTTGAAGTACTTTGGTGCTAATAGTATTAATTCGCTGGAGAACTCCATCATGCCCGGCTTGATCGATTTCGGAATGGGGAAGGAGAGAAGGGAGATCAATCGCCAGAAGAAGATCCTGCCTGCACTTGTGGATGATCCTGAAGAAAACATGAGACTGATCTTTATGCTTGTTGACTTATTCTTTGACATGGATGAGTATACTTTCTTCAGTGAGTTACTCGATGAAGGGGAGATTAGAACGTTTCTCCATGAGTATAATTCCATTGTTGACTGGCACCACGATGAACAAGTCATGTTGGTTCAAGTTTTAATCATTGATGTTCTGAAAGGCCGTGTTGATTACAAAATGGACCCACCGTTTTTTCCCAATATTGCTGTTAAGTTGAGGGAAGTCATTGTTCAGTATTATCAAGTCTCGAAACTCCAACTCAGTGAGAGTGCTAATTTGGTCAAGTCACAAATTCTACTTGCTAGTTACTACTATTACAAGTTCGACTTTGACAAGTCCTGGAAATTGTTGTTTCAAATCGTTTCAAATGCCTTCAGTCTTGGTATCCACATAACTCAGGGTCCAATATGGTCCAATATTAACTTACTGGAGTCCATATTATGTTCACTGACATCAAGACCGAACATCTTGTCCAATTATTTAATGAAGAGAGAAATTGTAAACTATGGTGAACACGGTGAATATGAATTTGCTGAATTGTTAAGGTTAAAGAATAGGATTTACGTTGAAAGTTTCATTGAGAAGAAACCTGTTGAATTCTCAGAGATCTTGAAACTTGACCAAAAGTTTGACGTTTACTATTCGTTCCTGAAGCAGAAACTAACAGTATTGGAAAGTGATCCACATAAGACCGTTGGACAACACAAGATTCATCAATATCTCCAAATCTTGTTGCTGTTAACAGTATCTTTCCAGATGAATTTGCATTTTGAACTGTTTGAAACTCAACCAGCCTGTGATCGCAAGACTATGACTCTAATTGAATCCTTCATGGAGATCTTCAACAAAGTTGTGAAGCCAAATGAATTGTACAGACTAAGACACAAGTTTGCACCCTTGGAATGTGTTTTTTATCATTTCTTGTTGATTTTCTTGAAATTCCTGAATTATAAGAATATGAAGTTTCTGATGACCCGTGGCGTCAACAGTTATACGGCCAACTATGATACAAATTTACATGGGGATATCAAGAAGCTGGTCGCATTCCAAGAAGAAATCAACAAGATCCGCAAGGATAACCCATCATACCACGGCGTCAGAGTCTTGAAAGTACTAGATGTCATTGAGACACTCAACATTGATGAATTCAACGCCCTTGACAACCTTCGTAAAGAAAATATTCCATATGAATCAAGCATTATAGGTACTGGCTCGTTCAATGGCTCCCCAACAGACTCAGCGGCAACTTTGCTTGGTTATTCCAACGAAGAGGTGAAAAATCTGTTCGAAGATGAAGGTATCCTAATAGCCCTTCGTGATGTTTCTAAATTGTTGCCTAGTTATATTGACAATGGAATCGATGGCCCTAATCCATTAGATGGTTTTTAATATTTAATGATCTGTATATGCCCCATGAAGCAAATGTAGGAGAGTAGTTACTGATAACTTTGAGTACTGTATTATTTATTCATATACCCCTAAAGGCCAAGTTACTATAAGCAACTGATTATACAGTCAGCTACACTCTACAATCTACCAACTTGATTACGGGCTGAAAATAGGTGGAACAAGGATCAAGCAGTAATTCTAAAGTCTTCCTAGCAATATTCCAGAGAGTTGAAACATCTCATTACAAGAATATTCAAGAACGATCAGAATTAAAACCTGGAAAAGGACAATAGATTGTACTATCTAACCCAATGTCAAATTAAGCTAATAGTCAATAGAGCAAACCCAAAAAAGATAAACAAAAAAAAAGACGAATTATCAGTAGTATATAACGTATCCCAAAATCATAGCGTAAAGCAAAGGCAAAAAATCAAGTTCTAGTTCGCATTGTTCTCAGTAACATCACCATTGTATCCTAGCTTGGTGAGTTCTGGAGCAGAATTGTATCTTTGAATGTTGAAGAAGTCAGAAATGATCTTGACGTATTCGGAAGGTCTTTGGTCCAAGATGTCATGATTAGAGTTGACATCGACGAATTCGCAGTTTGGAAAGTGATCGTTTATGGCCTCAACGCCTTCTTTGGTGATGAATGGAGATTTCAAACCTTTAATGAATCTAATAGGACCTTCATATTCCAAATCTTTCGTGCGCTCAGTTGGCCAGTCAGCGACATCCTTAGTAGCCATCTCTTCCATATGACGGATTGGATTCAAGAAATTAATGTAGCCGTTGTCAAAATCAACAACCGGTGATTGAAAGTCCTTTGGAGCCCTGTTCACCAAATTCACCAGTAAGTTCTTTCTAATGACACCGTTTGGCATGTACTTCTTCATAGCCTGGCTGGCTTTGTTCTTCCAATCTTTGTCATCGGCTTTGATCTTGGCCTCGTCCAGCACATGCAGCATACTTTTCATGTATTGCTTCATGTACAACTCAACGTGTGGTTGCTTAATTGGTGCATTGTCAATGATGACAGCGGACCTGATCAGTTCTGGGAACTTTAGACATGTCAACATGGAAATCTTAGCTCCCAATGAGTAGCCAACTAGTTTTACCTTTTCTAGATCGTTATCTTTGCAGAACTGATTCACATCTTCAGCTAATGTGTCGTAGTTGAATGGCTGGGCATGGCCAGTTTCACCGTGGTTTCTGATGTCCATAGTATACACTGGGGTATGTGTAGCGTCAGCAATCAACTTGGAGTCCAAGTTGTATGATTTCTTAGAACCAAAGATACCATGCAAAAACAAGATAGGTTCATCGTGGTTGATGTTCAAGTTCTTGTGTAGTGAAGGCTGAGGAGCATGGAAATCATAGGCCATCTTCACGGTTTCATGGTGTGGTAGCTCATTGACGACAGCCCTTGTGGACGAGTTTCTCAGGATTCTGGTTGGTAACATCTTCTATAAGTCTATTCTAGTTGCTTCGATACATTTTAGAAAACCTTTGATAAAACCAGTGGAAGATTGGCACTATTTATATCTGAGCTCTCTGATTTCTTTTCGCATCTGCACTCTTTGCTTTAAACTCAGTTTCTGCTCTATTACGTTTTGACATGTTGATAACATTCGCATTATGTGTCCTGGACCAGAAAATCTTGAGACATCTGGTGCTAAATTTATCCGGCTTTTTTCCATTCAGGGAACATTTCAGGACACAAACAGGACAAACAGGACAAACAGGACAAAAATTTGAGGATCTTCACAACAAAAAAGAAAAGGCGGAAAAACCTCAGTGCGGCTCACTTTTCTTTTTTGAGTTAAAGTCGTGGGTTGAGGGGGCTTAAAATACACAGACTTGTGAACCTAAATCTAGGTCTTTTAGATTTAATGGGTCTCAAAACATGTGGAGAACCGAAAGTGTTGGACTTCAACGGTTCTAACGCGATTATTGTGATTAAAAATACGCTATAGTCACCAACTAACATTTCACTAGGGATACAGGGTTTTACTTTTCTTTTTACTTGCATTATAATTGCTAAGGGCCACATGTTATTACGTATTTGGGCAAATGCGTATCAACAGCTACAGTCGTTGATATGAAGCGAGCAGGTAAACATTTGAGTATAGCTTCCTGGTTGTCTTAGAGAAAAATGGGCTCCTTTAGTACATAGTTTAAGAGATTTTTTAGGCTAAATTGTCAATCTGGTGGGCGTTTAGGCTCCCAGAGTTGTTATATGGGATTCTAGAGTTCACGCATCACTGAAGCAAAACTGAAGATAACGTGTATATATTCTGAATCAAAACTCAATGCTTTGAGTGGTTTGCTGAGGTTCTCCTTCATCTTCTACTGGGATCCCCCATTCTTCAATCTCAAACTTTTTCTTCCCGTTCTTGAAAGCAAACTCACTCTTCATGACAAGCATCTGGCCTCTTTCACTCAGGTTTGGAATCTTGTGAATGTGCACTAGACCATGTTGAACCTTGGTAGGTTGATTGCTATAGGCCTTTTCTAGAAACTTCAACATGTCTTGATTGAATGGTTCCAAATGGACCACTGCATCGAACAGCTTCTCAAAGTTCATCATCAATGAAGTGTCCTTTGGATATAGATCCAGAGAAATGGTTGAGGCTATCACCAAATTCTTATGTTTTCGCAATAAAGCTCTCAAAGTATGAACAAACTGCAGAATTTCCTGGGGTTGCGCAGCCTGTGGTGGATACATGGATGGGTTTAGGATAGATGGGATTATCAGCCTGATGATCTTCTTGTTGTGTTGTTGGATTATTGTCTCAATGTGTTTGATGATCTGTTTATATGAGATATTTGTAGGTATGAATGTTAATTCATTCTGCGCAGGGCTTGGCGATAGACGACTAGTGATATCAAATTGATGGTTAAAGTCCTTGTATATCTCATTATCGATATTCACTGTGTTTTGCTTCTTATCATTCAAACCATATCTCCAGGCAATTTTCAAATTAGAGTCTGACTTCTTCTTCTCCTCAACCCTAGGTTTCTTCTGTTCACGAACATTAGAATCAATCAGGTTCTGCACAGAAATCTTCTTTTCATTCTCAATGACCCTATTTTTCTTCAAGTCTCTGCTACTGCCTTTGTACACACCAGGGAGTTCCTTACCCCAGGCTTTATCTAAACTGACAACTATGACATGTGTGTTGGAAACTTTTGCATCCAGCCTGTTATGGATGACCCCTTGACTGGCAAAAACCTTCAATAACACACTAGCGAAATCGGTGGTCCCTGACTCCTCGATCAAGATAGAGTTACCCAAAGGCAGTCCCTGATGGCCCAAAATCTTATCTAGATCAGCAGAACCTGTGGACACCGTAGGCTGGGAAGTCAAGGTTGAAGGACGAACTCCAGGGTGTTTGATCTCTTCTTCTAATGACAGATTATGTACACTGTCAGTGACATCGTTAATTGGGCCTCTGGAAGGCACTGGAGCACCTCTTTGTGGGATGGGGCCTCTTGATGGAACCGGGCCTCTTGCTGGCACTGGAGTACGTCCTGAGACAGCACCAGGAACAGGATTTCTACCTGGGACGCCAGTAGGAGGAGCCCTTCCTCCAATGACTATACCAGTTCTCTTGAATGACATGCTTTAGTGGACGTGATTGGGTTTGTCAAGATAAAGCTCATCGAATAAATTGGCAGGGTTTTTTCCTTCTTTGGCGGGCTAATAATCAATTCCGTTACGGGACACACTACAATAACCAAATTGTAACTTAGGGCGAAATTGCCATGCAAAATATTTAACAAAACTCTTTAAATATCCGTCACCACTTACTCCCAACACTTAAAATGTCTGTGGCCTTGTCAATCTTGTTGAACTTGTAACGGATCATTCTCTCTTCTGTGATATTGAACAAGGTTCTGAACTCTCGGATGAACTTTTCCAGAAGTTCTGAGCCTGCAAGAACGTCAACTTTCTCAAACTCTTCATACTTGGCTGTCAATGTGTTCAAGTGCTCCTTTTCCGTGAGCTCTCTTTGTTCTTCATCGATCAATGCTGTACCTTGGGCTTGTGTCTGTGTCTGTGTAATACCACCACCGTTAATGCAACCACCAGGACAAGCCATCACCTCAACAAAATCGCACTGCGCAGGGTCAGCAGTCTCAACGTTACCAGCTGATCCTTTTTTAGCTGAAATTCTAGCCTTACGACGAGCTTGTAGACCAGATCCGACCTTGACTTTTCCACTAGGCTTCAATTTCCTCACTAAATTCTGAATGTTTCTAAACCCATGTATAACAGCAGATGAACCCAACTTGGTCTCACCATCCCATAGTTGATACTCATAAACATCCGAGTTCTTCCCTTTAATCTCCTTGATCTCACTGTTTGGATGCTCGACAGAGTAATGCTGCTTAAGGAACAATATGTAGTTCAGGGCATAACCACCACTAGTAGATCCCAAATTTGAACTCCAGTTTTCAACTGGTGTTGGCCAGTTACACGGAGCAGCTTTACGGTATAGCTCCAATGGAGGAAGATCGTCCTTGGTAATATAGTTCAAGATGTTCAGGTTGGGTATCTCTTTCAACATCTCAACTAATTCCTTTGGTGTCAGGACACAATCAACATCCATATCTTCGGCCTCCGTGGATTCAATTTCAGGTCTAGCAGCTTCCAATTTCTTATCAAAGCATGGCATGATTGATAAATGGTATACTTTAGTTCTATCAATATTCATCTGCTTGGAAATCAAGGCTTTCAATAACAGTCCTGTTATCTGTTGCGGTGATTTGACGTTCAATAAATATGGCAAAATTTCTGGCTTGGTCTTCTCAACATATAGCACAAACCCAGGGCATATTGCTGACAGGTATGGTTTTGCCTCTCTCGTTTGTTTGAATCGCAGAATCTCTTCATTCTGTTTCTGGATGGATATGATTCTGCTCAATTCTGTACCAACAATAAATCTAAACCCAAACTTCTCACTGAAAAAATTCATCAAAAATTGGTCAACTTTGTTGATTGTCAGCCTCAAGAAGTCACTGAGTGACACTCGCGTCTGATGCGATATACTTAGACAAAACACTTTTTCACCTTTGTACTTTTCCAGATCCTCCAAGAGAAATGTATGTGTTTGTTTCGCCAATAACACCTCTTCAGCCGATGTGATACAGCCACTGCACGCCAGACAGTCCTGTAGTGAGATGGAGGCACTAGGCAGATTGGAAACGGTACCGTCATCAATACTGACCTCCATGGCTTCACCATTGGAGCCTATTTGGATCTCTGTCTCTTTGGAATGGTTAGCTCTAATTTCACCTGCTGGTTTTATACAAGCCAAACCTGGGCTAATAAAGTCATTCAAATCACTCTCGGATAGAAGTGAACTCATTGTATGTGAGTTATGTGACTATATGAATGTTGAAATGTGCGGGTTTGCTAAATGCTGATGTGTTTAATGTTCAGATAACTTGATTACTAACATTGGTTTTTGATAGGCTCGCATATCTCTAAAAATATGCGATGACATCCGGACACCACCAGAGGCTCAAATCTTGCCAGGGCTAGTAACCGCTTCGAACCTGGCTGGTGGAAAGTTTTTGCTGCTTTTCCCAATGCCCAACAAAACTGGACTAGTCTAAGCTAGTTCTTTTCCAACAAAATTCAAGACTAGTTTCCAGGCTCGATTAGGTCAAATCAGAACTTTCAGGGTCAATTGATAGTAGCAAGGTTGTCGAAATCCAGGAGTATCCTTTGGTCCCCTTTACTCAGTGATATTGTCACTCTGGAGTCCGCAATTGAGTCCGTTATCTAAAATTCGAGTCCCCAAAGTGTCATTTCTAGTCTCCTTCAGTCCATCGTTTACCAGATCCATTTATACGAGTAGTCGGACTTAGGCCTCGAAAATCTGCCTAATTACTCAATTCGGGACTTTTCTAGTCCCCCTGAGCGTGGTTGGGACTCGTTGACAGACTGGGAGAACGGAGGCAGGTCTGTGACCAGGCGTAACTCCGAGGCGTAGCCACCATTTCGCTAGCTTCATATAATAGGACTCCCTATCAAACTGCTATTTTTTCAGCCGGTGTTGGAACAATCGGAACCGCCTTCACTCTATTAGCGATGAGAGGTGACCTTAACTATGTAGTCCCGCTTTTTTCATATGTAGTCTCAAAAGCGCCAGTCTCGCACGTCTCGGGCAAAATCGAAAAACCTCGAGATGAAATAAAATCATCAACTTTTCCTTCAATTCTCCACCAAAACCACCAATTGTGTACTCTCCTAGACCACACATACAATGACCAACGCAGGCGCCCACTCAGTGGTCCACGAGGCCAACGTTGCCACCACACACAACGCCCCAAAGGAGTTCTACGAAAAACAGGCCCCAAGAAAGCCTTACTTTAAGGATCTAGACGAGTTCAAATCTCTTCACAAACAATCCATTGAGGACCCAGAAGCTTTCTTCGGCCCATTGGCCCAAGAGACCCTGGACTGGAGCAAACCTTTCGACAAAGTCAAAGCTGGTTCTTTGGACGACGGTGATGTCGCTTGGTTCTTGAACGGTGAATTGAACGCTTCATACAACTGTGTTGATCGTCACGCTTTTGCTAACCCAGCCAAACCTGCTCTTATCTACGAAGCTGACGACGAGAAAGACAACAGAGTCATCACCTTTGGTGAATTGCTAAGACAAGTCTCTGAAGTTGCTGGTGTTTTGAAATCATGGGGTGTCAAGAAAGGTGATACCGTTGCTGTCTACTTACCAATGATTCCAGAAGCTGTCATTGCCATGCTTGCCGTTGCCAGATTAGGTGCCGTTCACTCTGTGATCTTTGCCGGTTTCTCCTCTGGTTCTTTGAAGGACCGTGTCACCGATGCCAGCTCAAGATTCATCATTACTTGTGACGAAGGTAAAAGAGGTGGTAAGTTCGTCAATACCAAGAGAATTGTTGACGAAGCTCTAAAGCAGACTGATATCGTTGAAAAGGTTCTAGTGTTCCAAAGAACCGGTACTGAAGGCATCCCAATGACCGAAGGCCGTGATTTCTGGTGGCATGAAGAAACATCTAAAGCTAGAGGCTACTTACCACCAACCCCAGTAAACTCTGAAGACCCATTGTTCCTATTATACACCTCCGGTTCCACCGGTTCTCCAAAGGGTGTTGTTCATACCACTGCTGGTTACTTACTAGGTGCTGCCCTGACCACCAAGTACGTTTTCGATATTCACCCAGAAGATGTCTTATTCACTGCTGGTGATGTCGGTTGGATCACTGGTCACACTTACGCCCTATACGGTCCTTTAGCTTTAGGTACCGCTTCAATCATCTTTGAATCTACCCCAGCCTACCCAGACTACGGTCGTTACTGGAGAATTGTTGAACGTCACAGAGCCACTCACTTCTACGTTGCTCCAACTGCCCTAAGATTGATTAAGAGAGTTGGTGAAGACTTCATTGACAAGTACGACATTTCATCACTAAGAACCCTAGGTTCAGTCGGTGAACCAATTGCGCCAGATCTATGGGAATGGTACCATGAAAAGATTGGTCACAAAACCGCTGTCATCTGTGACACCTTCTGGCAAACTGAGTCTGGTTCCCATCTAATCGCCCCATTAGCTGGTATCACTCCAACCAAGCCAGGTTCAGCCACTCTGCCATTCTTCGGTATCGACGCTGCCATCATTGACCCAGTCTCTGGTGAAGAATTGAAAGGTAACGATGTTGAAGGTGTCCTAGCTATCAAATCATCATGGCCTTCCATGGCCAGATCCGTCTGGAACAACCACGGTCGTTACTTAGAAACCTACTTAAAGCCATACCCAGGCTACTACTTCACCGGTGATGGTGCTGGTAGAGATAATGATGGTTACTACTGGATTCGTGGTAGAGTCGATGACGTTGTCAACGTTTCAGGTCACAGATTATCTACCTCTGAAATCGAAGCTGCCCTAGTTGAACACGTCGGTGTCTCTGAATCGGCTGTTGTCGGTATTGCCGATGAATTGACCGGTCAAGCTGTGATCGCCTTTGTCTCCTTGAAGGGAGGTTACTTAGTCCAAGCCAATGCTGAGATTAAGGACGAAAAAGACCACATCACCCCAGATAAGTTGAGAAGAGAATTGATCCTACAAGTCCGTGGTGAAATTGGTCCATTTGCTGGTCCAAAGACCGTCATCATCGTTGACGACTTGCCAAAGACTAGATCCGGTAAGATCATGAGAAGAGTCCTAAGAAAGATCACCAGTAACGAAGCTGAACAATTAGGTGACTTGTCCACTTTGGCCAACCCAGAAATTGTCGACCACATCATCAAGTCTGTTGATGAACAACTATTTAAGAAATAAGTCCAATCGTTAAAAGATTGCTAGATGCTAGATTATAGAAACGATTGAAAATGTCTTTATCATTCCTTTCACGTACAAAACCTTCAAAAAAATATAGAAAATACAACAGATGTTACTAACTAGGTGGAATATATTGACACTTTTATTTATTTTCAACTGTATCTGTAGGATTACCAGACGTTGTCTGGCTCATCGGAGCTCCCATTATGAGCGAAAACCAGTTCAATAATATACAGCCTGTAATTATGGAGCTTACCAGAACACCAATCATTTTGAACACCTGAGCATTCATACAGTAAAACACCATGAAACACAAACTCGTCAAACTAATAAAGAGCAGAACCATTTCCAAATCCCAGTTCAGTACTCCAAAGACGTAAACAACAACTCTTGCAAGTGGGTTGCCCTGTAGATAAGACGAAACACCATCCGTTAGCTCCTTGATATAATTTATGTCCCCAATGATATCCTTGGCTGTACTGTCCATCTCTTTTATAGTGGAATTTAGACTGGAGGCAGATAAAGCACTTGACTTTAAATGCCTGTTCAACTTTCGGGACTGTATCTCGTTCTGTGATGTGATTTCATAAAGCGATTCTGCGTACTGTTGAGTCTTCTCCATCGACTCCATCATGGCCTGATCACGTATCTCTAACTCCTCAACGAACCTCAACTTCATGAAATCCAACGTCTCATCAAACTCAGCAGAGGTCTGTTCAAAGAATCCCATCATTATTCTTGTAATTTCATCGCTCTGGACCATTATCACATCGGTGACATTCATCGACATCTCTGTCATCTCAAACAATTTAAGCTTGATGACATCCCAGACTTTCTGCATCTCCAATTGACCCTCATGAGTTCTTGTGTCCATCACATCCATGAACTGTATCATCTTTTCGAAAGTGGCGTCTGATTTCTCCTTGAATGACTCTGTCTTTGTCGTGTAATCCCTCAGAAACTCCAGTATGTGGTCATAATGGTTTGTGACATCCATGAACATATTCAGGACTTGATCTTTCTCATATGGTAGCGATTCTTGGTGGCATATATCACCAATGGACCGATAGTACCCACTATAGCTCGTCCACCACTGAGGTTTCCTCTCCATTGCCACCACACATTCATTCCAGTCTCTAGAATAGCACTCTTCGGGCTGCGATACACCAGCGACTTGAAACTCACATAGCGATAGTTTAGCGGCAGTGATGGCTCTTAATTGTGGGTCTAGCTCGCTTGGTGATTTCTTAGTGCATTCAGGTAGTATCTGAGATAGAGAGTCTCTGATACAATTCGTGTCAAGTTCTGGATGTGTTCGAAATAGTGTTATCTCGGCCTTGGTGGTTGTGAGATTCTTGAAACGATGGAGTATGTCTTGGATTTGATAGTGTGCGTCTTCTTGAATGATTTGGATCGGTGCTCCAGCGAGAACAAGTGCTAGTGAGGAAAGCAGTGATATAAATTGCATCATCAGGATAATCTTTATTCTGATGGTATTTCTAGTAAGTCATTCGTAGTATTTTTAAATCTTTTTGAAGCCAGATGAGTTGATGTATCACATTTGCTTCATATTGTGTGTCAGATTGAAAAGTGTAAGAAATCCAAGTTATAGGTCACATTTTGGGAAATCTTTGCACTCCCTTATTTAGGGATATTAATTCTAGGCCGCCTACTCTGCTTCAAACTGGTACTTTAGACAACATAATAAATGTATACACATAGGTTATAGAAACTCTAACTCCGTGTATCTCCGAAGAGCCCATAGACTTCCCTACGAGCCAATCATGAATAAAAGAATGTATATCCATTTCTATTCCTCCTTCAATGCCCTTGGAGTATGCAGAGCAAGCTTTCCAGGTTAAAATAAGTCACCTAGGTATTCTGTAACTCGAGTGTTGAGGAAATCCTTAAGTCAATCTCTGTTGAGCGCCACTCTTGAGACAACCTCAATAACAGCGATTAGGCGCGCAATCCAGGAGGAAATTGAACGAGCCAGACATGTCAGGAATAACAAATACAACATCATCAACACTATCTATTGTTTCATTTAGCCATGTGACTCTCTGTACTGTATGGTAATACGTAGCCCGCTTAGAGCCTGAGATAATCACCGAGGCAGTGCAATGTCTGAACCTCAAGGTATATCTGACTGATGTTAAACACGAGCTTACAACTGTTCGAACCACACTGCATGTCATGATGAGAGACTTCTTCTTGAGAAAGTCTCTTTGTATTTAAAGAAGAAAGCGACAAGGGTGGGTTGGTTCAAACCAATGAGTTACTCAAGTTTCTGAACGCAGAGCTCTTGTGGATTCTTAAAACCTCAGCTGTTGTTGAGGTTCAGTCAATCCATAAGGATATAGATTATGATAATGAGACAACCAGCTAATCTTTATGTTAAATGAGCTGAAATTGCTTTCAGTTGCTAATCACCAGGCAGAAACATCAGTAAATATAACGTCTTGATTGGTGTGACACATGCAGTCAAAAAAGTCATTGAATCAAATTTGCGAACAGAGAATGATAATCCCAAGGATGTTGAGAGCAAAGATACTTCTAATGCATGGTACGGTTAGTGGAAGCCAACGATGGTAGAGGTGAAGTCAACCCATTTCTTGAAATTGCCATCAGCATCAGCAGCATTTCTTTTCTCAATGTACACGCAGGAATTCAAGAGAAATGCGCGAAAACGTTTTATGTCAGGTATACCGGGTAACCCTACACCTGATCTACCATGGCGACGTACTTTACCAGAGATTCCATCTCTTTGTATACGTTACATATCATTTTAGAACAGACATATATCCATCCATCTATCTGCCGATCTAGCACTACTTAACCCACCCTCTAATGTGCTGGCCAGCCCACTGGATTAGGTAATCAGGTAATTGGTATGGACACTCGCACAATAAAGTGAAACACGGGAAAAAGTGACACTGTGCACACTCACTTTCAACTAAAACCGGTGCACAGGCTAGCAAATGTGCATAATGACACTCCGCCACAGGCTCTTGCTGCTGTTGCTGGCCTCCGTCGCCGTCGCCATGGAGATGGAGAGCGATTCCGAGGAATACACCCGTCCTAACATCACCAACGCGGGCTCGAAGACATTCCTCTGGCTGCTGACACTGTTCCTTCAATTGCTACTACCTTCTATCTCTTCGGTGCTGGTGCTATCACAGAGACTACACTCTGCCGTGTTCTTACAGCTAATCTCATTGGGCTACACGGGCTTTGACACTTTCTTCTTGAGCTTCCCAGACGGTGATGGGGTTGAGAACAGAACCTCCTCGGGTACAGGCTGGTTCCTGCTGCTCCTTTCTGGTGTCACGGTGTTCTTTGGCACTTTAAACTCCGGGAACAATATCATTATGAACCAGGGAAAGTCTTCCGGTTTGAAATGGGTCGCACGATTGAGTGAGACCACTGTGAGAAGAATTCATAATGTCTTATCCGTGTTGACCGTTCTTACTGGTTGGGTCAAGACTTGTCTGGCCCCTGTGGCCCTATTTGGTTTCTGCAGAGAGTCACACACGGGCCAATGTATCGCTCATGGGATCATGGGCTCCGCGTTCATCTGGTATGGATTCGTTTATACCATGATCTTGGTGCTACCATACTTTAGAAACGGTCAGATCAAACAATCTCAAGAGTTTTACGACAGTAGTCTAATGCTAGCATGGGGGATCGTCAACACTTTCACCGAGCATAGATGGGGAAGAGAAGGTTGGTCCCATAGTGATTACCAACACACCGTTTTAGGTATCTTATGGTGGACCGGTGGCCTATTGGGGCTGTTCTTGTCAAGAGGTGGTAGAAGAAGTTTCATACCTGCCTTGATGCTGATCTGGACAGGTTGGGCCATGTCTGAGCATAGTCAGAAACTGATCATTAGTACCAAGGTGCACTACATGTTTGGTTTGGCGTTAATCGTGGGTGGTGTCTCTCGTATCTTTGAGATAGCCTTTCTATTGAGTGATAGAAGAGCCCTGCCTAATTCCCTAATCAACTCGTTCCAATACATGCCTTCTTTCTGCTTGATTGAGGCCGGTACCTTATTCATGGGTGCCAACGAGGAACAACTCGTTCTTGTTTTGAGGCTCGGGTCCGATCATAGTGCTTACGTGCTGTTGATCACTTCTGCTGCGTTCATGATTTATCTATGGTTCTTATTATTACTTGAGCTATACTTGAAACTGACGGGAAGTGTCCAAGTTCATTTGAACGAGTACAGCTCTGTTGAGAGAAACGAGGCGCGTGATTCCCTAGAGTTTGAACTCGACAATATGGATGAAACAAACAATCATCAGGCTTGACAAAACAAAAGTTTATCATATATATATTCGAAGATATAATAAAGATTAACTCTACAATTCAAACTGTACCCGAAATATCTCATTATCCAAAGGGTATAAATTATGTACATACAACCTCAATTTCTTCTCTTATTCTTCTTCCCGACAACTTGGAAGTCCCAACCGTCATCATCATCGCCAACGGTGATATGCAAGGCGTCATTCCAACTTAGACCGTCATTGACTTGGGTCTCGACTTTGGAACGACGTTTCATGAATTCTTGAGCGAACCTTCTGCCATCCATGGTGGATGAGTTTGAATAGATAGTATCAGCAATGATCTCTGCTGATTCTTGACCAACTGGCAACATCAATAGAATTTGTAAAACATCGTTTGTGTTGACACCGTTGTTCAACTTCATCGATGAACGACACCAGCTCAAGAATTCTTGACGTGGTGAGCCACCTCTGCCTTGGTTGGTCATTGGGGTCATAGGCGTGGAAGTGGCAGAAACTGTACGAAGGACGTCTGGGTTGATCTTGTTAGAAGAAGTGGTGACTTTTGGCACTGATGCTTTGGAAACTGGTTTCTTGGATGCGGCGACAGTAGTCCATGAATTGGTGTTTGAAGTTGAGTTTGCAATGGATGCAAATGAGTTCTTTGTAGGCAATGCAGGTTTGACAATATTGGCGATTGGAGAAGTTTGGGCTTGGGCTTGGGCTTGAGCTTGTGCCAATTTTCTGGCTCTTTCTGCAGCTTCGGCTTCTTCACGTTGGATGTCCAACAATGTCTTTGTAGGTGTTGAAGGGGTGGATGTCTGACCCCAGGAGGAGTTCAAAGGTAGGCCTGGGACCTTGGTTGTTTCTTCTTTAATCCTCTTCTCAGTGGATGCTAATAATTGGGTGGCTAGGAGTTTTTCCTTTTCAGCTTTCAATTTCAACTGTCTCTTGTTTTCCTCAGCTTCCAATTGTTGGATTTGATCTAATGTTAACTTTGGAGCTGTTGGAGTAGATGCCTTGCTGGCCCATGGAGCTAAGGCTGGCTTGACAGGTTTTGTCTGTGCAACTGGAGCTGGAGCTGGGATTTGACCTTGACTTGGAACTCTGGTTTGTTGGGCGGATTCTGGTACTTTGACTTTGGTCTCCTTTGGTTCTTTACCTCTCTTCAAAAACTCCCTCTTCTTCTCCTTTGGCCTCTTCTCTTCTTTTGACTGCTCTTTGGTTTGTAATTGCTCAACAGGTTCAATGGTTGTATCAACAGCATTATGTTCTTGAGGGGAGACTAAGACGTCTTTCTGCTTTTGTTCTTCAAAAGCTTGTACCGTAGCTGGAGCAGGAGCAGCTGGTTCATCCAGTACCTGGTTCAAGACTTGTGAATGAATGTTGTTGAACAAATCATCTTGATGGTTAGAAAACCCAGTATTAAAGTTTTGATTCAATAAAGAGTTGCTCAAGAATGGGCTCTGGGATGAAAGGCCAAAATCCTGGGTCAATTGTGGTTGTTGGACCCAAGGTGATGAACGGCCTGAAGTTGGAGCGATGGAGTTCCATGTTTGTTGTGGTAGTTGAGGTTGAGGAGACACAAAGCTGTTTGAGGACCAACTATCGAATTGAAAATTAGATGTTGAAGAAGAATGTTGTAATGGTGGGGCAGCGGTGTTGAATTGTTGAGCGGCAGCAATTGAGGATCCATTGCTCTGTTGTAATGGAACAGCGAATGGGGTCTGTGTGCCTAAACTGGTCTTCAATTCTTTCAAAGTATAGAAAGTGAACTCATCTTCACGCTTCAATTGTAAGTCATCATTTAAATACCCGGATTGATGCCAGCTATCCATCATATTCCCATCGAAGGGCCCCTGCTGATTCCCCTGCGGGTCCAAATAGAACCAATTCACTTGGGAAGGTTGTAGTAGGAACGATTCAGAATTACTGAAATGGGCAGACAATGGAGCATGACCAGTAGTAAAAGCACGATCCATACTCGATGAAGACAACAATGCGGTCTGGGAGTTGAAGGGGCTCTGAGATCGCTGAGCATTCTTGATGATGGAGTTTATATCCAAGGCGTTTTGTTCCTCAGCAGTCCAATTGGTGATGTTGTTCAACTGGGCAGTCAACTCTTCAACGACTTGTGGATTGTCTCTTTTGATACGATTCTGTTGCAATTGCAAGGCACGATCCACCTCAACCTGTTGCACCAGCTGTCTGATCGGATCCAGCGATTGATACTTGGACTCAAAGCCCTTCTCTTGAAGGGTGTCCTGGATCTTGGTCCAGATCTTTAGCAGTTCATCGGCTTTGTACACTTTGTTGATCTTGTTCGGTAATACAGTGCCATGTTGTTCCAACGGCTGCTGTTGCTGCTGCTGTTGTTGCCATGCAGAAGTAGACTCGCTAAGCTTGTTCCCTTCTTGAGACGCGCTTCTGGAGGGTTTTGGGCGCATCCTGTTAGAGATTTTGTTAGTACTCATCGCCTTGAAAGATTCTTTCATATCAAAGTTGGACATACCATGCTGGACCGAAGGATAGAGAAGATGAAGACATTTTTTCGGGAAAGGTGAAACTGTGAAAGATTCTGTATCTAAATTGATTAGCTTTTTCGTCTTTAAAATGGCAAAAGACCTGTGATTGGGGCAATTAACGTTGGCAAACCACTGTTTTGGACATGTCTCTTTGATGAAAAATTTTCTAAGACTTTCACTTCGGTGCAGCCCGCGAATCTATGGATGCGGGCTCGTAACCACAAACAATAATATTGGTTCATTATGGCTGATATTGTGGGAATGTGTAGCGATCTGTGAAGACAAAGGGTTGACTTTAGTTGTGGTAGTGGTAGTAAAGTTCCTCGTCTCTTTCTTCACGGGATTTCGTAGGTTCACTACGGATGAATCGGCACATTCCACCATGATTAGAAGCACAAGAGCTTACAGGATCTTACAGACACACACAAAGTTCATGACGTTTATAACAAGCACCACTAGACATCGTTCAATGCCACACACACAGCACCTTTGTGGTGGCCATTGTATTGTCTCACGGTTTCACTCGTACTTAGGTCCCACAATCTGACATAATGATCTGAACAGGCAGTGACTAAATAGGCGGAATCAGCACTGAAGGCACAATCCCAGACCCACCTTTGATGACCCTGTAGCGTCGTTTCTAGTGAGAACGAATCGTCCACGTTCCAGATTCTTGCTGTATGGTCAGCTGAACATGTGGACAAGTGTTTACAATCGGAACTTAGTAGCACCTTGGTAATGTATTTCGAATGTGACCTGAACTTTGTGACGGGCTGTAACGAGGTGGAGTCCTTCTGGTTGTTCATCTTCCAGACGTAGCAATTTCCCTTGTTGTTCCCAGCGACCAACATGGAGCCATCACTAGCGACACTGACCGATTGCACCGGTGTATCGTCTTCAGGGATCAACTGGTGTGTGCATTGGTTCTCTCCCAGATCCCATATCCTTACATTACCATCCTGGTCACACGATATCAGCTCACCTTGGTTCGGATGGATCACCACCTCATTGACTGGACAATTGTGTTTATAATTTCTTTGCACTGAAGGGGCTCTAACGTCCCAGACTTTAACAGTCCCATCCTCCGAGGACGACACCATACATTTATTATCTGACTGGAAGGCAATGGACGTCACATTATTGGTGTGGCCTTCGAAAGAGGTCACTGGATTTGGATTTGTAGTTCTGATATCGTATAGCCTAACATGGAGATGGCCAGCAGCAGCCAGGAAGCGCTTATCAGACGTGATTTCGAGCCTGTTCACCTGTGAATCGGCATGCTGGATCGTTCTCGAGCACACACCGGTCAATGCCTCCCAGAACCGGATCGTGTGGTCGTAGCCTGCGGACGCTAGTAGCACTGACATGATGAGCAGTTGATGTATGTAATCAGTGGAGAAACTCTTCACTTCGTGGGGGTCAAAATTGGCGCAATTGAGCTCTGGAAAACGGGAAACAGCTAAAACAACTCTCGCCAACAACACTAAACCAGCTATGCACACTCTAACACTTTGCAAACAGGACTTTGTACCGGTTTGTATGGGCTACTGGTCTTATCTCGCACTTGCTAGAACTTTCTAGAAAAATCCATGGAAATTTTCGCGATTTTTCCTCCAGCGAAAACATATATAAAAAGCCAAAAGTGTCCCATCTTGAAGGAAACCACCAGCAAAAACCGCACGCAATTCGCAATTCGCACACAAATTCGCAGCAAATGGTCAGAGACACGACACTCTACGACAGACTGGGCGTCCAGCCGGGCGCCTCCGACAACGAGATCAAGAAGGCGTACAGGAAGATGGCACTGAAGTTCCACCCGGACAAGCCAGGTGGTGATGCTGAAAAGTTCAAAGAGATCTCAGAGGCCTTCGACATCCTAAGTGACGAGGGGAAAAGGGATACATACGACCAGTTCGGTCTGGATGCTGCCCGCCACGGTGGTCCACAGCCTGGTGGCCCTGGTGGCCCTGGTGGGAATCCCTTCGGTGGTGCTGGTGGTCACCCATTCGGTGGTGCTGGTGGCTTCAGTTCTGCTGACGCCTCAAACATCTTTGAACAGTTTGCCAGGGCCGGTGGTATGGGCGACGATGGGTTCAGCTTCAACTTTGGCGGCGGTGGTAGTCCCTTTGGTGGGTTTGGAGGCGCTGGTGGCTCGCCATTTGGTGGTGCCAGTGGTATGCCTGGTGGCTTCGGTGGTGGTCACGCTCATAGGGAACCAGATCCTGAAGTTAAACAGATCAACCTACCTGTGGCCCTTGAAGATTTAGCCAAAGGTGCCAAGAAGAAAATGAAACTAAGCAGAAAGGGCTCATCCGGTGCTCGTGAGGAGAAGATAATAGAGTTTGATATCAAACCAGGTTGGAAAGAAGGTACAAAGATCACTTTCAAGAACGAAGGTGACTACACCCCAGGTGGCCGTCGTCAAACAATCCAGTTCGTCCTACAGGAGAAACCACACCCATATTTCAAGAGAGACGGTAATGATCTAATCTACACCTTACCATTAACGTTCAAAGAATCACTATTGGGATTTGACAAGACAATTGAGAGTGTGGACGGTAGAAGAATCCCTTTTTCAAGATCCTCCCCTGTGCAACCAACATCTGAAAACACTTACCCAGGCCTAGGTATGCCTATTTCGAAATCCCCGGGTCAGAGAGGTGACTTGAAGATTAGATACAAGATAGACTTCCCAATTTCATTGACCCCAGAACAGAAACAAGCTATCAACCAATTCTTCTAATCTTAGATAGCTGCCACCAACTACA
>JAKTWU010000283.1:0-35254 GCA_030582435.1 Taiozyma onychis
ATAATGTGCTATTTGAGGCTCGGGAGATAGTTCTCTGTGGGTTAATATTAGAATCGACCATATGATTTGAGGCTACACTTTACAAGTGGCTAGATAATACTGTAACCTTATGGGTATTTTTGACAATTCAAAAACTTGGTTTTGGACGCCCCCGGAGATTGCTAAGAAGAGAGGTAAGCTATTGTTTCCACTGCTTAGGTACTGATAAAGGGGCCTATCGTATCGTTGGTTGGTTTGAACTCAGAACAGAGAGCCGATGAAGCGCTAGCTGCCACTCAGCTCAAATCGAGCAAAGAAGAAATCAAGCACTTGGAAGAACCATTCAGACCAAAGATAGTTGTCGGTTTTAGACAATTAGATTGAAGTATTTAGGATTTTTTTTTATCAGAAGTAACTGGTTGGGAGGGTGCTTACTCCGACAGCTCAATCAAGATGAGGATTGGAGCCCTATCGAGTTTAGGAAGTACTAGTGTCACTTTAAATTCTTACCAACGGAATTATGGAATTACCGAGAAGGAATTGTTAGCTATTCAAGTTGATTTTGGACAAGCTTAAGTACTCTTTGGCCTCTTTCGAACTGTCATCCTTGAAACAGATCACCTATCACTAGTCCAATTATTCACTTTTGACTCACTATCAAGGAAGCAAGCCAGATGGATGGACGAAGTTAGATCATTAGCCCAAATAGATTTACACTTCCTCAAGGGCGAGACAAACAACATCGCAGACTACTTATCCCGCTTTGAGCTGTTCAACCCACTGCTTTTCCTCAACCTGTCTCTTCCACTATCAAGAGCATTTCCAGTCTCCAGTCCACCACCACCGAAACGGTCAAGTCTCTGTATTCTGCCTTCCTCAACCGTGTCAGAACAGGCTACAACCAGGATGAACATTTTGCTGACATTGTTACTAGTGGTGCCAACATTGCTGATAGAGGTTTTACCTTGAAGATTGTGTTATTATACAAAGACTCCAAGCTAGTTTTACCAGCTTCGGTACTGAAGGAGTTTCTTGACTTTTACCACACTCCCCTTTTGGAGGTCACACAGGTTCATCCAGTAAAAGCCAAAAGTCACACATCAAATTATATGTGTTTTGAATATAGAACCAGCCTAGAATCACGACGAATATATCCCCCATTTTGCTCTTGAGGATGTGGCAGAAAAACCGAAAAATGTTCTTCTTTGGGGCTAGTAACAAATAGGGAGCCCTCATTTGAAATCTCTGAAGATAGTCTCCAAGAGCTTACCAACTTGCATTAACCATACTTTTGGAACTGAGATCTGTGTTTACAAGAAATGAAATGATATATGAAGATTTGTGTTAAAACCGCTTAAATCCGGGACCGGTGGCCGCTTATGCATAAGTTCACTTACACAAGGATTATTGAACCTTTCCTTCTTTGGTTTGCTCTCTTTCCTTTCACATATGACTAAGACCTGATAACTGTGTCGTTGAATCAACGGACGGTCTCATTCACCATAAGTGAACTGAACCCACTAATTCATTTGAAATCTTTAGTAGTTTCCCTCTGTCTAAAGGCACTATCTCGACTATTACTCTCTATCCATCAACTTTTTATGAGGGAGTGAAAGCAAATTGCAATCAGATAATTGCCTAAAAATCCCCGATGAAGAGCTTGGGACAGCTTAGAGCCAGGTTATCAATATAGCAAAGTCTGTTCTATTTTGATTAGATCATGTTTTTTCATTTAAAATAGTAGCTAGAGAGGCTCGGAGCTGAAACAATCGCAAGCTTTGAAACTCTCAATCGCAATACAAGGTATATTAAATTGTTCGTTTAAAGATACAGTGAAGATTTCAGTATATTTATATGTGTATATATATATATGTGTATATATTTTGATACCATACGTTTATTTCATTAGGAATATGGTGTAGTTGATCTATGAATCCTACCATTTCTCCCCACACTCAACGTGCTAACTTTTTCCTTTACTGTAGCACTAAGTTTTTCATTGTATAGTTTCAAGAATTCCAGTTCCCTTTCTAGTTTCTCAATCTCGGCCTCGTTAGATAGTTTAATTTCTTCATCTTTCAGTCTTCTCAGTTTCAAACCTTGACCCTCTATCTTGGCTAGAAGTTCCTTGTTAGTCGTTTCCAGGGTCTTTGATACAGTTGACAGCTCAGCTGCCTGTGATGTAATGGACTGATATTGGGAACGCAAGTCTGGTAGCTCAACTTCAAGTTTTTCAATCTCGTCTTTCAAGGATTGTTGTTCAGTTTGCTTTGAAGCCAGCATATTGTTGGTTTCTTCTTCTGATTTAATGAGTTCACCAAACTTGATCTTTATTAGGTGTCCTTTCTTTTCTTTCAACCCTTTCAAAATTTCCAAATATTTATCATTCTCAGATTCCAGTCTTTCGAATCTCTTTTCAGCATTTGTTGACTCTTCTTTCAACTTCTGAGATTTTTTAAACAGTTCACCAATCTTGATCTTTAGTTGATCATCACCTAGATGTTTGACATTAGATTTTATCCTTAGTGGTTTCAACTCTTCATGATGTTTTTCGATCAATGACTCAATCTTGGACATTCTTTCACTGGTCAACCTGGTCAATAAGGAGTTGTATTCCTCAATAGTTAATTTGTCAGGTATTATCATCTCTTCCAACTTTACTCTCTTGGTAGCATCTCTTCTGTTGTGGAAATCTGGGTTTGGTCTTTCAATAGACTTGATGATTTCTTCATTAGTATAAGTTTGAAACAGTGGAAGCTCGATTGGCCATTTGTTCAGTCTTGGGTCTTCAAAAAATGATGCAAGCTTATCATAAATGACCCCCAGTTCAGAATCATAGTTTACAGAGACATCGCGATGGACAATTTGAGTATAAAGACTTTTAAGTGGATCAATTTCGTTCAATTGACCGTGTTTTTGAGAGTTGGTGACAACGATCTTGATTAATGGGATCACGCCACCTTTCAAAGACCTTAGGTACTCGATATGGCTGTCTTTCTCATTCAAAGTCTCATCCAATGACACGATGAAGTCAGTTGGTGGAAGGAACGTGCCGTAAAGCTGTTGACTGGTAATTAAATGTAGGCACAGTTTCTTTGGTGTGTTATCTTTCTTCTTTTTTGGAGCGTAATCATCATCTTTGACCTTCTTTTCCTCTTTTTGAGACTCTTGTGGAGCCGGCTTGGAATCGTCAATAAGTTTAGCACCACTGTATCTTTTATAAGTCAAATCACGACCAAGGATGAAGGCTTCAATCAAGTCCAGTTCTTTAACATTATGACCAGCAAGAACGATATCAATGGAAAGGTTCTTCACACTTGTCAACAGCTTGTCCAGACTTCGAAACTTATCACTGGCAGCCATCAAACGTTCATGACTTTCCATCAGCAGTAATTTCTTTGGCATATAATGTTCCACTAGCAGATAGGGGTGACTGGACAGCAGATTTATGTTTCTTATAAGCAAATGCTGAAGCTCGTCATCAGTGAGACAGTGTAGGTCAGGCACGGGCACGGAAGACTCGTCTTCTAAAATCTTCAGCAATGAATTCTTGTGCAAGTTGACCAAGATGTCAACAAGGTCTCTTTGGAAAGGTGTCAGTCCAACAGGCAAGTAGTTCACGGAATCGATCGGATACTGCGGACAGGAAAGAGCAAAGCTCGGGTCCGTTGGCTGTGAGAACGATTGGCTGCCTAAAAGGGAGCTGAGGTTCATCTTGTGGCAAGTAGTTGTCCGGTTTTATACTGTTTCCAATTGTGACAAAGATTATGTCTGGTGTTTTTTTTCTCTCTCATTCTCGGAGATGTCCAAAAACGGATAAGGTTTTCTGACATTATGCAGGCTTCCAAATAGGGAACTTTTTATTCCTGATTAGGGAGCCTCATGTTCATTTTGTATATAATCATCCTCTTCTTTACTATAAAAGATGATGGTCAAGTAGAGGCTTTTATTCCCCCCCCTTGAAGGCCATTTCTGTCTCTATTAAAGGATTAAAACCAGGAATGCTGATTAACTCTCAGAAGCTACAGTGTAGTCAGCAATCCCGTTTACAACCACAATAGATTATCTAAGCAGTCCAAAGTCGTTATCTAATCAGTTGCTATCTCCCATAAAAGTGTTGATAATTTTCTTGAGTAGGGGATGACGGATTAGTCATAGCAGTAACAGACAAGGAAATAGAATAAAGTAATAGAAATAAGAGATCGGGGCTCGGGGCTCGTGGACGTAGAGTAACCTTTTAAGTATGGTACACTATCTTAACAGATAAAATTCACTGTTTATATATAACTAAACATATAGTCAAAATATGGGATTTTGATTTGCTTAAATACCTGTGGTCAACATGTGGTCACCCCTGAGCATTCTGATATCAATACTTCTCATCTTTAATGGTCTCCTCATTGTGTAATTCCTAATCTGGTAATACCGAATCGGTAATGTCCTCACATACGGAAGATAAATAGGCCACTTTTTAACCTCTCCCTAAAACACTATTATTTCACTACTGTAACAAGATAGTTCTGATGTCGAAGACCAGTGAACAATTGAGCTTCAACAAGCTTCCTGATGAAGTCTTGCTTAAGATTCTTCATGAATTGAGCGCCACTGATGTCTTCAACATGATGGCTGTTGGTGTTGATTTTGGAGCTAGTATTCCTGTCGTGACAGACGACAAGAATGCTATCTCTAAAAAGGAAAGAGTGTACTCCTTTCAAGAGTTTTATGACAATCGTTCCACATTTACGTCTCCTATCCTGAATTTCATCATAACTGATTTTTCTCGCTTTGATCAAGAACCATTCATTAAAGAGACTGGCTCTTTGAAGAAGATTGTTGTTATTTCTGGTCTCCAGCGATTTAAAAATCAACTACGAACAGGGAAAGTTCTTGGGCAGAAGTCTAATAACGACAACAGATAGCGATAATTACAACACTTTTTTTTCAAAGTTTGGGAGCTCTGAGAACACGCATTTCCTATTTAAAGATTTGTCGCTCTTGAGTTCTGATGGGTTGCATCCTAAAACAACCAGCTTCAAGAATGTCGGAACTTTATACCACGTCCCAAACAGTTCACCTCCATTCACTGGGCATGAAACAGGTGGCTTTCGAGGGGTGAAGTCGCTTATTTTTCCCTTGGTCACTCAAGACCTTATTGCATCTATTGGTCTCGAGAAGTCTAGTTTGGAAAGAGCTGTTCTAAAAACTACCCAGAGTGATATAGAGTTTAAGAAAATGTCTTTAAACTCATTAAAATACATTGAGTTGTTTGGGATTTCATTTATTCAAGATATTGAACTTCCAAATGTCACTGAACTGCTTCTGAAACTAGATAATGGCTCCACCAAACCAGCTTCATTTTCCAACGTCAAAGCTCCCAAAGTGGAAATTTTGGTTATTGAATCCTCAAAGGATATCATAGTTTCTAATATCCAAGTCGGTGATAAGTTGAAGCTTATGAAACTTAAAGATCCAATGACTGTCTCCTCAAGTGTTATTGCGCGCTCCCCCAATCAACTTCCATCAATTTCCTTAATCACACTCTCTAAATTGCTATCAGAATCCAAATCAGCGTTGATCGAAGGTCATTTCACGGAGTTGTTGGGTTGTTTGGCAAATTTTGAGCAATCAAAACTGAAAGAGCTAAAAATCAGTGATCTGAACAACTATTTCAACCCATATGACTACTCGAATTTGTCCCTGCCATCAGTTGAGACGTTAGAGTTGGACAAATACTATTCACCATCACAAAAGGAGGCACCTAAATATGATGGCTCTGGGCTTGAAACTGGCTCCGCTTCTCCACGATATGATGATATTGTTGTTTTTCTAAATTTAAGAGCTCCAAAGTTGAGAAGCTTGAAGGTTAAAAGTGCGAATCATGACTACCACATTCGTCTGCTAATGGATAACATCCCAAAACAGACAGAAAAGCTGTATTTGTCTCAGCTGATCTGTGTTTCTCAGGTTGATCCTACAATTTCTGGTGGGACTGTTGAGTATTCACTGCCAAAGTTGAGAGTCATTGAGATAAAAGAAGTGAACTTTAAGGCTTTACCGGCCATTCGGAACCATAAATTAAGTAACTTGAGTTGTCTGGAGATAGTTTCCCAGAGCCCAAGCTTATCAACTCGTATTAACCAGACTTTTGGAACTGAGATTTGCGTTTACAATAAATGAAATGATATATGGAGATTTATGTTAAACCCGCTTAAATCCGGCACGAGTAGCCGCTTATGCATAATTCACTTAAACCATGGTTTATTGAACCTTTCCTTCTTTGGTTTGCTCTCTTTTCTTTTACTTATGACTAAGGCTTGATAACCGCGCTGTTGAATCACCGGAAGGTCTCATTCACCATAAGTGAACTGAACCCACAAATCATTTGGGACCTTAGTAGTTTCTTGTTGGCTAAAGGCACTGTCTCGACTATTTACACTCTATCCATCAACTTTTTATGAGGGGGTGAAAGCAAATTGCAATCAGATAACTGCTTAAAAATCCCCGATGAAGAGTTTGGGACAGCTTAGAGGGAACGTTATCAATATAGCAAACTCCGTTTTGTTTTGGTCAGATCATTTTTTTCAACTAAAACAATACTTAGAGAGGTTCAGAGCTGAAACAATCGAAAGCTTTGAAAATCTCAATCGCAATACCAGGTATATATAATTGTTCGTCTAAAAAGATACAATAAAGATTTCAGTATATTTTTTTTGATATCATACGTCTATTCCACTAAGAATATGGTGTAGTTGATCTATGAACCCTACCATTTCTCCCCACACTCAACGTGCTGACTTTTTCCTTTACTGTAGCACTAAGTTTTTCATTGTATAGTTTCAAGAATTCCAGTTCCCTTTCTAGTTTCTCAATCTCGGCCTCGTTAGATAGTTTAATTTCTTCATCTTTCAGTCTTCTCAGTTTCAAACCTTGACCCTCTATCTTGGCTAGAAGTTCCTTGTTAGTCGTTTCCAGGGTCTTTGATACAGTTGACAGCTCAGCTGCCTGTGATGTAATGGACTGATATTGGGAACGCAAGTCTGGTAGCTCAACTTCAAGTTTTTCAATCTCGTCTTTCAAGGATTGTTGTTCAGTTTGCTTTGAAGCCAGCATATTGTTGGTTTCTTCTTCTGATTTAATGAGTTCACCAAACTTGATCTTTATTAGGTGTCCTTTCTTTTCTTTCAACCCTTTCAAAATTTCCAAATATTTATCATTCTCAGATTCCAGTCTTTCGAATCTCTTTTCAGCATTTGTTGACTCTTCTTTCAACTTCTGAGATTTTTTAAACAGTTCACCAATCTTGATCTTTAGTTGATCATCACCTAGATGTTTGACATTAGATTTTATCCTTAGTGGTTTCAACTCTTCATGATGTTTTTCGATCAATGACTCAATCTTGGACATTCTTTCACTGGTCAACCTGGTCAATAAGGAGTTGTATTCCTCAATAGTTAATTTGTCAGGTATTATCATCTCTTCCAACTTTACTCTCTTGGTAGCATCTCTTCTGTTGTGGAAATCTGGGTTTGGTCTTTCAATAGACTTGATGATTTCTTCATTAGTATAAGTTTGAAACAGTGGAAGCTCGATTGGCCATTTGTTCAGTCTTGGGTCTTCAAAAAATGATGCAAGCTTATCATAAATGACCCCCAGTTCAGAATCATAGTTTACAGAGACATCGCGATGGACAATTTGAGTATAAAGACTTTTAAGTGGATCAATTTCGTTCAATTGACCGTGTTTTTGAGAGTTGGTGACAACGATCTTGATTAATGGGATCACGCCACCTTTCAAAGACCTTAGGTACTCGATATGGCTGTCTTTCTCATTCAAAGTCTCATCCAATGACACGATGAAGTCAGTTGGTGGAAGGAACGTGCCGTAAAGCTGTTGACTGGTAATTAAATGTAGGCACAGTTTCTTTGGTGTGTTATCTTTCTTCTTTTTTGGAGCGTAATCATCATCTTTGACCTTCTTTTCCTCTTTTTGAGACTCTTGTGGAGCCGGCTTGGAATCGTCAATAAGTTTAGCACCACTGTATCTTTTATAAGTCAAATCACGACCAAGGATGAAGGCTTCAATCAAGTCCAGTTCTTTAACATTATGACCAGCAAGAACGATATCAATGGAAAGGTTCTTCACACTTGTCAACAGCTTGTCCAGACTTCGAAACTTATCACTGGCAGCCATCAAACGTTCATGACTTTCCATCAGCAGTAATTTCTTTGGCATATAATGTTCCACTAGCAGATAGGGGTGACTGGACAGCAGATTTATGTTTCTTATAAGCAAATGCTGAAGCTCGTCATCAGTGAGACAGTGTAGGTCAGGCACGGGCACGGAAGACTCGTCTTCTAAAATCTTCAGCAATGAATTCTTGTGCAAGTTGACCAAGATGTCAACAAGGTCTCTTTGGAAAGGTGTCAGTCCAACAGGCAAGTAGTTCACGGAATCGATCGGATACTGCGGACAGGAAAGAGCAAAGCTCGGGTCCGTTGGCTGTGAGAACGATTGGCTGCCTAAAAGGGAGCTGAGGTTCATCTTGTGGCAAGTAGTTGTCCGGTTTTATACTGTTTCCAATTGTGACAAAGATTATGTCTGGTGTTTTTTTTCTCTCTCATTCTCGGAGATGTCCAAAAACGGATAAGGTTTTCTGACATTATGCAGGCTTCCAAATAGGGAACTTTTTATTCCTGATTAGGGAGCCTCATGTTCATTTTGTATATAATCATCCTCTTCTTTACTATAAAAGATGATGGTCAAGTAGAGGCTTTTATTCCCCCCCCTTGAAGGCCATTTCTGTCTCTATTAAAGGATTAAAACCAGGAATGCTGATTAACTCTCAGAAGCTACAGTGTAGTCAGCAATCCCGTTTACAACCACAATAGATTATCTAAGCAGTCCAAAGTCGTTATCTAATCAGTTGCTATCTCCCATAAAAGTGTTGATAATTTTCTTGAGTAGGGGATGACGGATTAGTCATAGCAGTAACAGACAAGGAAATAGAATAAAGTAATAGAAATAAGAGATCGGGGCTCGGGGCTCGTGGACGTAGAGTAACCTTTTAAGTATGGTACACTATCTTAACAGATAAAATTCACTGTTTATATATAACTAAACATATAGTCAAAATATGGGATTTTGATTTGCTTAAATACCTGTGGTCAACATGTGGTCACCCCTGAGCATTCTGATATCAATACTTCTCATCTTTAATGGTCTCCTCATTGTGTAATTCCTAATCTGGTAATACCGAATCGGTAATGTCCTCACATACGGAAGATAAATAGGCCACTTTTTAACCTCTCCCTAAAACACTATTATTTCACTACTGTAACAAGATAGTTCTGATGTCGAAGACCAGTGAACAATTGAGCTTCAACAAGCTTCCTGATGAAGTCTTGCTTAAGATTCTTCATGAATTGAGCGCCACTGATGTCTTCAACATGATGGCTGTTGGTGTTGATTTTGGAGCTAGTATTCCTGTCGTGACAGACGACAAGAATGCTATCTCTAAAAAGGAAAGAGTGTACTCCTTTCAAGAGTTTTATGACAATCGTTCCACATTTACGTCTCCTATCCTGAATTTCATCATAACTGATTTTTCTCGCTTTGATCAAGAACCATTCATTAAAGAGACTGGCTCTTTGAAGAAGATTGTTGTTATTTCTGGTCTCCAGCGATTTAAAAATCAACTACGAACAGGGAAAGTTCTTGGGCAGAAGTCTAATAACGACAACAGATAGCGATAATTACAACACTTTTTTTTCAAAGTTTGGGAGCTCTGAGAACACGCATTTCCTATTTAAAGATTTGTCGCTCTTGAGTTCTGATGGGTTGCATCCTAAAACAACCAGCTTCAAGAATGTCGGAACTTTATACCACGTCCCAAACAGTTCACCTCCATTCACTGGGCATGAAACAGGTGGCTTTCGAGGGGTGAAGTCGCTTATTTTTCCCTTGGTCACTCAAGACCTTATTGCATCTATTGGTCTCGAGAAGTCTAGTTTGGAAAGAGCTGTTCTAAAAACTACCCAGAGTGATATAGAGTTTAAGAAAATGTCTTTAAACTCATTAAAATACATTGAGTTGTTTGGGATTTCATTTATTCAAGATATTGAACTTCCAAATGTCACTGAACTGCTTCTGAAACTAGATAATGGCTCCACCAAACCAGCTTCATTTTCCAACGTCAAAGCTCCCAAAGTGGAAATTTTGGTTATTGAATCCTCAAAGGATATCATAGTTTCTAATATCCAAGTCGGTGATAAGTTGAAGCTTATGAAACTTAAAGATCCAATGACTGTCTCCTCAAGTGTTATTGCGCGCTCCCCCAATCAACTTCCATCAATTTCCTTAATCACACTCTCTAAATTGCTATCAGAATCCAAATCAGCGTTGATCGAAGGTCATTTCACGGAGTTGTTGGGTTGTTTGGCAAATTTTGAGCAATCAAAACTGAAAGAGCTAAAAATCAGTGATCTGAACAACTATTTCAACCCATATGACTACTCGAATTTGTCCCTGCCATCAGTTGAGACGTTAGAGTTGGACAAATACTATTCACCATCACAAAAGGAGGCACCTAAATATGATGGCTCTGGGCTTGAAACTGGCTCCGCTTCTCCACGATATGATGATATTGTTGTTTTTCTAAATTTAAGAGCTCCAAAGTTGAGAAGCTTGAAGGTTAAAAGTGCGAATCATGACTACCACATTCGTCTGCTAATGGATAACATCCCAAAACAGACAGAAAAGCTGTATTTGTCTCAGCTGATCTGTGTTTCTCAGGTTGATCCTACAATTTCTGGTGGGACTGTTGAGTATTCACTGCCAAAGTTGAGAGTCATTGAGATAAAAGAAGTGAACTTTAAGGCTTTACCGGCCATTCGGAACCATAAATTAAGTAACTTGAGTTGTCTGGAGATAGTTTCCCAGAGCCCAAGCTTATCAACTCGTATTAACCAGACTTTTGGAACTGAGATTTGCGTTTACAATAAATGAAATGATATATGGAGATTTATGTTAAACCCGCTTAAATCCGGCACGAGTAGCCGCTTATGCATAATTCACTTAAACCATGGTTTATTCCTTTACTATTATTTCGCCCTCTTTTTCTTTTTTTGGCAACAAGGACTTGTTGTCCGGTTTGTTGAATCAGTGGGCGGTCGGTGTCATTTGTCTAAATAATATCATTTGAGCAACTAAAACAAGAGATATTGAGACACAGAGCAGTGGAATGTTCAACTTGGAAGGTGTATAGACTGTTCACCACCAGACCAACTTTGATGTATGTGCACTGTACAATGTAGATTCCAATACAAAGAGGTTAGAGATAAGAGCAACGAAAAAATGAACAAAACGCAAACAAACACAAACACAAGAACAAGTTTTAACGTGTGAATGGTTCCTGATAAGAAGTTTCTTTTTGTTCTCGGCTCGGAAAAAAAACAACAGATCTCGATCTCTCGTTAAACGAAGGTCAGTTCTACGCCAAAACTCCAAGTACAAGGACGCTTGGGCGCCAGCATTTATAAAATGGCACAAGTACCAGTGAGTTGAGCCAATGATGGTGACGATGACGACTTTACTCCCCTTCTTTCATGAGATCCAAACCCTTAAAAAAAAACAAAAAAACTAACAAGCTTTCAGTCATTTGACTACTGTACTGAAGAAGACAACAATGGGATCAGATTCAACTGGAACGTCTTTCCGACTACAAGAACAGAAGAGACCAAGCTCATAACGCCCATTGGAGCTGTGTACAGTCCCCTTGCACAAATCTCCTCTGAACAATACTTTGTGAAACTCCCAACGCGATGCAAGAACTGCCATGGGGTCATCAATCCGTTTTGTATTGTGGATCAAGCTGCTGGTGTCTGGAATTGCTCATTATGCCTCGTGAGGAACCCAATCACTGATTTACAAGGGATGAATTGGAGTAATTTGGAGTACGTGATCCCTGAACAGTATAACAAAGTCGTGAGACCTTTGGTATTCATGTTTGTCATCGATCTGAACTTGGACCCTGAGGAATTGACCAGTTTGAAAGAGACGGTAGAGGAAACGTTGGATTATATGCCTGATTGCTCCATTGGTTTGATCAGTTTTGACGCTAATGTTTACTTGCATGAGCTACAGGCTCCAATAATGAAGAAGATTGGGTTTAATGGGAATAGAGAGTATAGTGGTCCAATTGACAGGTTTGAATTCAACAAGACATTGACCCATATCACACATAAAGAGACGTTTCTTCGTCATTTGGGAAACTTGAAACCGTCACCAGAGTGCAAAGATCGTCATGCTCGCTCTACTGGTGTTGCACTGTCAATCGCTTCCAAGTTATTGAAATCTTACAACTTGGACAAAGGTCATATCTTCACATTCCTTGGTGGACCTTGTACAGTGGGTCCCGGGGCTATAGTGGGAATTTCCAAATCTGAACCTATAAGAACGTTCCATGACATCTCCAATGGGAAAGTGAGCAAATTGAAGCCCTCTCTGGAGTTTTATGATTCTTTAGTTGAAGACCGTTACAGCTTCAACTTATTCATAGCTTCATATGATCAAATTGGGATCTTTGAAATGAGAAACTTGACCTCAAAGACTGGTGGTTGGCTATTAATGAATGATTCGTTTACTACGAATCTTTTCAAGCAGAGTTATAGAAAGATCTTTGAAGTTGATCAAACAACTGGGGTCATTAATTTCCATTCTAACGCTGAGTTAAAAGTCTTGTGTTCTTCTCATGTCGCTGTCTCTGGATTCATTTCTAATGGCGTCTCACAGAAACCATTGGCCAAGGAACATTCCTCGGTGAGTGATGTTGTCATTGGGGATGGGTTGACTAATGCTATCAAATTACCTGCTATTTCAAACAGACACACGGTTACAACATTCTTTACACCACAAACAGTGGGCCATACATCAGAGAAACCAAGTATCCCAATGAAATCATTCATTCAATTCCAGACTAAATATCAACATAACGACGGAACGGAACGTATAAGAATCACCACAGTGGCTAAATCGACAATGAATGAGACAAATGGTCGTCATATTGAGTTTTTCGATCAAGAGACAAACGTGGTATTAATGACAAAATTGGCACTACATAAACATAAGTTCAATGAGAAGGCCATTTCATTAGAGATTAACCAAAGATTGGAGAGTTTCATGCAGAATTTTGCAACGTTTTTGAAAGGTGAACAAGGTACTTTCCAAATGTTACCGCAATTCCAATTCTTACCAAGATTCATTTATGATTTGTTGAAATCACCAGTTTTATCTCTGTTTAACATCACACCAGATGAGAAGAGTTACTACTTGGACGTTTTTTCAAAAGTTTCAGTCAATGATTGTTTATTGATGATTCAACCTCAATTACAACAATTTGAATTGAATCAACATGAACCGGAACCAGTGGAATTGGAGACCAGAGTGATTCAACATGATAAGATTTATTTGATGGATTCATATTTCCAAGTATTGATCCAATACGGTGAAACTATTGCCAATTGGCGTGATACATTGGATTTGTCGGAATATCCTCATGTTGTGGAATTGATGGAATTGGTCAAGACAGAGGCAATGGATATCTTGAGTGATAGATTCCCATTACCTAGATATATCATGACAGATGAAGGTAAATCGCAGAGCAGATTCCTAAGATCCCGTTTGAACAATGAATCGGATGAACATAGTTTCCAAAGATTTTATGTTGAGATGATTGCCAAAGTTGTGGGGAAATGATAGATATATCGATAGATAAATGGATAGAAAAGGACAGGTTGTGATATATCAAATGATGTAGTTATTCTTTTCGGCTTGTTCCTGTAACAGTCTTTCCACCTCGTCACCATGTTTGGTCTTTTCACCTTTCTTTTGGGCGTACTCGATATGGATAGGCTTGTTCAATACGAACTGACCAGCCATCTTCTTAATCGCCTCATCGGAATCTTTGAAGCTCTTGAAGTAGATAAATCCATACCCCTTTGACTGGCCAGTATCATCTCTCACAATTTCTGGCGATTTCACAAAGGAACCGAATTGTTTAAAGATTGAAGCTAATGTAGTTTCATCACACAACGGATCCAGATTCTTTACAAACAAGGAGGCACCCACGTCCAATTGATTCTCTTTATTGACTTTGTTGATCTTGATACTTTTCCCAAAGAGCCTTGTTCCCTGGAGTACCTTCTCAGCGTATTCGACGTCCTTGAGACTCTTCAGTTCGACAAACCCATAACCTTGATGAGTTCGAAGAATCCGGTCTTTTGGTAAATGTACAGTCTTCACTGGGGAGACCTGAAGAAACAGCTCGTAAATCAGCGGCTCTGTGACTTGTTCATCCAAATTCCCGACATAAAGGGTGCAATCCTGGTTTCTCTGTTTGCTCATTACTGGATTTATGGTGAGAGTTGATGTGGTATAATGGCTAGTAAAGGTTATTGTTCGAGATGAATAAAAAACGAATTCGCGGAAAAGAATGAGTTCCGCGAATGCGTTTTATAACAAAGGTTAATATAAGAGGAAGACAGAGGGGAGGAAATGGAAGAAGGTGGAAGAAGGTGGACATAAAGAGAGAAGAGTAATAACGTAGATAAAGACTAATACAGAATGGATCAGTTATATTCAGAATCCTATTAATAAGTACAAACAAGTCACCATTTCTATGTGAATAGGAGGATTCTGCCCTAATGGATTCTTGCTTAGTATATACAAATCGAGAAACATATAAAAAAGTGAAAAATTTGTTCTTCTTGTCCATTTATAGTTAATTTCAACAGGGCGAACTTGTCTCTTTGCTACTGACGTTTTGTCACTGCGACAGCTGAGAGAGGAAACATTTGACTTCAGGTCTTTGTCATTCGCTCAGTGCTCTCGGTTGGATCTTTCTTGTTCGTCTTTGATAAACGTCCCCAATTAATCACCCATTAGTCTTTTTAGTGTTTACTATTCGTTCATGGCAACTTGGGCTTCATACTTGGGGGACATCTTTGTTTACTTTGTTTACCTTGTTTAATCAACGATGGAATGATCAGTACTAGTGATTCGTAGTAAGCATAGCTATGGAAAGCTCTCTAGTCCTTTAGTCCTCTCTATTATTCATTTGATCATCCACTTCCCAGTCTCCTGGGTCTCATTTTTTTTCTTCTTTAGGCTTCGATGAGCGATGAGCTCCAAAGTGAAAAATTTTCGCAACCAAGCACTTGAACCCTTCAACAGATACTTCTCCCCCAGAAGCTAATGCCCTAGCAGCCCCTCCTCAAGTCTATTTCCCACACCGAGCCACCCCTTTCCTCCCACTCGGTGCAATGACCCCTGTGCAATTCAATAAGGCTGCCAACAGCTACGTCGATCACGAACTGTCCGTCAACTTGGACTCAACAGAGGCCTTTGAAGGTCCAGAGAAATTGCTGGAGATCTGGTTCCATCCAAATGCGGACAACGCTGCTGAACAGGGATCTTTAAGATCGATCCCCTTTGATGAATGGTCCAAGATTCTTGATCTGGTCAATTGTAAAGTGTTATCCATCAAGAAATCCGGTCAATTGGATGCCTTCTTATTAAGTGAAAGTTCCTTGTTTGTTTATGACCATAAACTAATCTTGAAAACTTGTGGTACCACTACTACCTTGCATTGCTTAGATGCATTGTTCCATTTGGTGAACAAGACCCTTGGTTGGAACTTTTTAGTTGGCGATGAGCATCATCAACCTTTCAAAGTTTTCTATTCAAGAAGAGCCTTCATGTTCCCTTCGAAGCAGAAATCCATCCATAAGAACTGGTCTGATGAAGTTGCATATTTGAATCAATTCTTCACCAATGGTTCTCACTATTTGATTGGTAGAATTGATAATTCCCACTGGCATTTATATACAACATCTTTAGAGAAACCTGGTGAACCTTATGTTGATGAAACTTTTGAAATCTTGATGACTGGACTGTCTCAAGACAAATGTGTCCAATTCAACACTTCAAGGAAACCGGGGTTTGAGATTGATGATAATGATGATCTTGGTCATTTTTTGGGGACTTCAACTTCGAAGAATATTGGATTGATTGATTTATACAATTCCGAGGGGTTACATGATGCTTTCCAATTCACTCCATGTGGTTATTCATCCAATACTATCATGAACGATGATACTTATTACACTGTTCATGTCACCCCGGAGCAGGAGTGGTCTTATGCCTCATTCGAGTCGAACGTTATTCCTCAACAATATGGATTGGATAACCTGGTCATCTTGGAACGAGTACTGGGGATGTTTAATCCAAACAAGTTTCAGTTGACTTTCTTCACCAACAGTTTGCACGGTGACAATTTCATCAAGTTGATGTCGTTGACATTGAAGGACTATAAGAAAGTTGACAAGATCGTTTACGATTTAGGTAACTATCAATTGTTGTACATCAGTTTTCAAAAGACTGAAGAATCAATCATTGATGGTCTGACCTTGAACTGATATACACAAGGTATACCTTGTGTATATCAGTTCTAAACACAACAATTATTTGAAAAAGATAAAATAAAAAATCCTGTATATTGTGAATGGGTTTTTTCTTTTTTTTTTCAGGTATAATGTTTAATAAGCTCTGTTTTGGGAGGACAAAGTTTTATATTTCATTATAAGTGGGTTTTTTTATGTTTTTTGGTACATATGAAGTTAATAACGTACTATGAATGAGATATGAATGTATATTTATACCCTTGTAGGTTACGCCCCTCTTGATATCACTTGAAAGTTGAAATCTTTAGGGTATTCATGCTTATCGATCATATGTAATCGCCTCTTTCCCACACTGGAACACATTTTGGGGCAATTAACTTCAAAGCATGCATAAGTTTTTTCTCCCCTTTCACGTCGTATTGATACAAATGGATCATGATGCTCAGATTGGTGTAAGTTTAAATAATGCTCACTTGGGAAGTGTTTACGGCATTCGGTGCATATATGAAGATGCTTCCAATAATGAAGTTCGTATTCGTATTCTGTCGAGGGAATCTCCATATGACATTGGTGACATCGTATCAGTGTCGTTTCAATTGGACGTGTCAAGTTTTCTAAGGATTCCTCTTCAAATTTCCTCTTCATTTCCATTTCCATGTTTGTATGTTACAAAGTTGCTGGTATTGTATTGGGAAAAAAAATTACTTCATACGTATAACTTCATACCTCATCACCAAACTCTCACCAAATACACCAACTGAAAACATGAAAAGAGCTCAGAACTCCAACATCCACAACAAGAAACACAAACCAGAACGCCAATTGGACCCAGTGTTTGGCCAATACAGAGCCCTGCCCGTGTCGCAAGAGATCTTCGATTCAATCACTCCAGACACAATACCCACTGATGCGGAAACCTATCTGGCCCTCGTGAGGAAACAGGCACAGGAGGGATCCTCAGTGATGTTTGTTCGAAAAGAGATCTCATACGACGAAGCATCATCACGTGTGTCCAGCCCTGTTGAAAGACGAGATGAGCTGTCTCAAGGCCAAAGAGATCATTACTTGGAGGTATTGAAAGAATTCAAGATTGAAAGGGCGAACCTGCCCATTGAAGGTGAACTCCCAATCCCACGAGAGTTCGTATTCCCCAATAACTTCACCGAATGGAGAACATATACAATGTCACATCAGCCCTCATTGGCCCTCATCTCGAATCTTGATCACGATTTGGTCTTTAAACTGTTGATCTATGTCACTAAATGGCTCGTTCACAACACACCATTGATCCTTACCAAATGGATATATGCTCTCATGGTACGTGTCCCAGAAGTTCTAGACGCCTCAGAGATGGCTGGGGTAAGAGAGTTGGCGAAAAAGGCCCTGAAAGTGAGGAACAAAGAGTGTAATGACGTTAGTAAGTTTATTTGTGATGTTGTTCTTGTTGTATGCGGTGAAGTGTTTGGTCAGAAGGATTTGTTTAGTCTTTAATGAGAGCTCAAACACGCTCTGTGGTGTCTTGGAGCATCTGTAGAGTGCTCAGTCGTCTATTTAGTTCAATAGTGTGATACTGTGATAGTGTGAATTATAGTGTAGCTCTCAACTTCCGCGAACTCGTTCTACACACCAGCATCAAATAGAGAAACCGAAATTAACCACTACAAAACCACTTCAACTACTCAAACGCCGCTTCAACGCCACTTCAACCAGCTTAAAATGTCCATAATCTCTATAATCGCCACATTAATGCTCCTCCACGCTGGTTACTCCTCCCATGAATACACCAAGATCAACAAACTGCGCAATTCCTCGATCCCCTTTCCTCAAGACATAACACTCGAGGTTGTCCTGTCATTAGCACTGTTCCTGGTCCATATCATCTACATCTCCACTCAAAGAGAACCTGTGCTGTCATTGGTGGAGGACAGAGAGATCCCGAGGGGCAGATTCGATCCGGTGGACATGAACGAGGCCCTGGTTGTCGAAGAGATTGCAAAGAGCTCTGCGTTTGGTGGTGTCAATAGAGTCACATTCATGGATATCGTGAAGAAAAGACAGGAGTTTAGAACATGGGAAGTTGAACAGGGGAAGAAATAGGGGCCAGTTTGTATTATTAATTTGAATTTAACGAGCTTTGCATTGAATCTAACGTAATAGTTCAGCTATTATCAAGAATCTTCAAGAGATAAAATTCAACTTCACTACAACTTAACTACAACTTCACTTCACCTGTATAGATAGATCATTAAAGGTAACGTTAAGCATTAAAATTTCTTATAATAAGAATAGAATTTATCAAAGAACTGAAATTTGTCACTGATGTAAATCTTCTTTGCCCCCAGTTCTTCCAGTTTATCAAATCCAAAGTGATAATCTCTCAAGACGGTGATAAACAGGGCGTACAGTGTCTTGTAATCTTGATTTAACACAACAATGTCCAAAATTTGATAAATTACTGAAGAATCCTCAGTTTTGAAGTTCAAAAGGATGTTCAAAAAATTGATAATATTGATCTCTTCCATATCAGCCTTCAGGACTTGACGTTTCAATACTGAATTCTTCTGTGTGTTTTCCTTGAATTTTTTCAACTGTTGATCCGTAAAGACGTTCAATTTGATCAAATTCGCCAAGTTGAAGGCATCAACTTGGTTGAATTGTAACAATAACAGTTTCAACAGTTTGAAATCGTAGGTCAAGTTTAAGCCTTGTGAGGAGATCATTTTCAATTTCAGCAAATGAATCAAGTTTTCATCATTGGTCAATTGTTTGAATTCTTCAATCTTGTCACTCGGCAAAGATGGAATCTTTTGCAACTTTATATCTAAATCCTGGTAACGTTCCACTGGTTCTTTGATTTTTAGGAACGAGGACCAGATTTCAAAGCGCAAGTTGATGGGTATGACGGTTTTGAATGCCAATCTTTTAATCTCTGTGGAATGTTTAGTCAGAGATTTCGCACTTAGTTCATGCCATCTCTTGTTGTTACGCTCCTGGTTCTCATTAATCGTTATTGTCTTCTCTTGACGGTTCTTGTCAAACTTGGCAGCTTTCTCCAACATCTTTGACACATCACGTTCATGTTTCTTAGTTTCCCATCCTGGCTTTGGTGGTAACCACACAGGTCTTGTTGATGTTAAACTCTTGGATTTCTCCTTGGAAATCAAATTTAGATCTTCAAACCCTTGGTCAGAGGCCTCCTTGACAAATTTGGGTAAACTTGCCGCACTTTGCTTTCTTGATAATACTTGTCTTTGAATATGCTCTTTGTCAGCAGCTTCATAGAAATTCGATAAACTCTGGGCCTCATTAGGATTATTGTAGAAATTGTTGATGGTATTACTTCTTGATATCAATGGTGATGCAGGTTGTGAGATAGAACCAGGTAAGGGAGACATAGGCATCGTAACAGGGGAATTATCAATGATGTTCTTGATCAAGGCAGGAGATTTCCCACAGATTGGAGAAAAAGGGTTGTTTGTCTTAGTATATGGTACATTCCAGATTAGTCCTTCATCTAGAGTAACATTGTAATCGGCGTCATCGTCATTATAATGCTGTTCAAAATATGATTCTCTTTGCTTTCTCGAAAGATGAGAACCTTGTCTTTTCAATTTCAATCTCTGGGAAGGTGTTAATTTAAGCGTGGAGTTTGAATGGGTAGAGCTTATTAGTGTAGGGGTGGAATGTGATGCAAGAATCTTTTGGCGCGGTGTATGGAATTTGTCAACAGATGGTGAAGATATGGAATTTGGAGAATCAGCAAGTGATCCGCTTGTTATTGAAGAGTTTCTTGAATAGGTATCTGAGAAGTCCGACGATGGGATAGAGTCGTTGGAGACCGGTCTCTCCGACAGCGAGAGCTTAGAGCTTGTACGTAGTTGTGATTTAGTCTTGAGCATGGAGTCACTTGGTCTTCTAGGCAGCTCTATGCCCAGCCCTTTCGGTTGCATTAGTTGAGAAGGTGATTTGTTCAGGCGTTTCTTCGGCATGTCCTCGAGAGAGACGGTTTCCAGGTCTTCCGGAAGCGTTTTCAGCATAGTTTAAAATGTGATTGGACTCTGGTATTGAAAATACGAGGCAACTGTGAGAATGAAATGGTCTTTATTCAATCACGTTGAGACCCTTAAATCTCAACAAAAAGTTGTTAAATGGATCCCAAACTTTTGTGTTTTGGGAATTTCTAAAAAAAAAACAAGTTTCGCGAATGGTTGTTCCAAAAAAAGAATTGCTTCTACAGTTCCCAGCCTGAAATTCGCAGATCTTTGCCCCAAAATGGAAGTTCCTGCGTCACAGAAACTTTAAGCTTTGGCGAAGGCCCAAAAGGGAAAGTGGACCACTCTCGCGAAATGTGCCCGAAAGTCCCGATTAGGAACAGTTACGATGATTAGGTTTGGTTTGTAAACAGGCAAAAAGTCGTATTTAAAAGAGTATAAAAACATGTGCTGGTATCTAAGATTGATACAGGTCTATAATGCAGTGATTAGTGTTGTGTCACACGTTTTCTTCTGTTGAAATATCACGTTTTGGTGGTGGTGGTCATGGAAAGGAAGAATTATAAGCTAACCAGAGCTTAACAATGGGGCTTCTTCATCGCTCTTAGTATCTCTGCTATAGATGTACACCTGGTAGAAATATACAACATCAAAGATCATTGTACCAGCACTCCCAATGATGTATGGCAATTCATTAAGGAAGAAATCCCATTTGGCTTCGTCATATAGGAACTCACAACTCACTAGGATGGAAATGGCATATGTGGAGTTAGCGATCAGTGTACAACAGAACAAGTATGGGGATAGATCTTCAGTGGACTTTCTTTGGTAGTTCTTGTATAGTTGTGGGATACGTGCAAAGAAGTAGAGACATGCAGAGATCCAGGCACAGATTATCCCAATGGTTTTGGTTGAGCTGTTTGATCCTTGCAGGAACATAAATGCTTCTGAAGATCCAACGTTCGATGCAAGAAGTGTGATTGGCAATAGGCTCTTGATGTGTTGTGACACTGATCCGTATAGTGTGTTCCCTCCATGGCCAGTGGATTTCTCCTTCAAATAAACACCGTAGTAATAGAATTGACCAATAATGATGACATCATTGAATAAGAAGTAGGAGCTGATGGCATATTGGAAGAACAGCTGCTCTGTGAATATGCAGCCTATGAAACTGGTCAAGTCACCAAAGAACCATATCAGTATGAACAAAGGACTGATCCCATCAACAGATTTATTTTGGTAGATTTCAACAACCTGAGGTAATTGGGCCACCAACCAGACTGCAAAGGAGATCCCGGCAGCTAAGGAGGAGACGAGCTTGACAGTTGGGTCACAGACGTCCATGATTATAAGGAGGTGTTATATACTATGAAGTTGGTGGATATGAGCAAGGTGACCCTTCCTTTCTTAGAAGCTTTTACTGTGGTGTCTAATGAGTCAAAAGCGAATTTTCCCTTTATCTTTTTTCAAAGCGACAGATGCTGCTAAATCCAGGCGCGAAAATTTCCCTTTTCGGGAATCATCAGTTGGATGATAAGGTGAAAAGGTGAAGCATTCATCAATTAGGTCTGGAAATATTGACAGAGTGCTCTAGTGACTTTCATAGTGAACCATCTACACAATCTGCTACAGAAGATATCATAGTGTACAAAGATGTAGTTGTCATATTCATGGTCCGCATCATCAGATCTAGTCAGTCTTGATACCAGCTCCGCATCATCAGATCTAGTCAGTCTTGATACCAGCAGCAACATCGTCAACTTTCTCAGCGAATGAAGAACCAACAATGTATTGTTCAGAAATTGGCTTGATGACAGCGTTGTAAACAACGGTGGCACCACCGGTTTGAGGAGAAGACAAGTATAATAAGAAAACGGTCTTTAAAAACCAGTAGAAAGGAATCCAGTATAAGATAGCCTTAGACCAGAACTCAACAACGTTCAAGAAGGCAAAGACGACCCAGTAGGTCAATAACTCGGTGTCATCCTTACTGCTGGCGGTGTGTAAAGCTAGCAGTGAGTAGTAACCAGGGATGACGAAACCAGCAATGTTTGATAGCAATTGGCCGACACCACCAACGTTCAAGAAAATCAGGAAGAAGTAAGCAACACCACCTGCTAAGACAGCGTATGATCTTGGTAGCTTGGTGTTCTTTTCAAAATGGGTCAATAAGCCATTCGAAGCGAATTTCTGGGGATGCTATTAGTATGGATATCTAAATGGGGTGTAGAGGCCAACGTTAGCGTTAACAAAACACGGCAACTCCCTTGAATTGACTACTCACGGAGTCCCAGGACTTCAAAGTGGATTGGAATTGGTTAACGAAATCAGCCATTGCGAATTGATCTGTGCTTATCTTTGTGGTTAAAGAGAGGGAATTGAATCAATTTATGGGCTTATGACAACAAACTTTGTGATTTTTCCGTAAATTTTGTCAGTGGCGAGAATTCCATGTTGCCCTGACCGGATTCATTCCACAATCACAGAATGAGTTCGCGGTGTTGGTAACATAATGAATATAATGAATATAATGAATATAATGAACAAGTTGAAATGACATATTTTGGTGCAGTTTTCCGATATAAAGTTGGACTCTTTTGAAGAAAAATGGGCACAAAAGTACAGTTCCAAAATCTTCTTCAAAGATCTGGAACTTTTCTTAAATTCTCCGGTCTTTTGGCTTGAAATTTCTCTCACTTGATTACATCATCATCCCCATATATTGTTTATTGTTTATTGTTTACACACCCGAATTCCTCCCTCTGTTCCAATCATTGCAAATTCACATTGTGAACGCAATAATGAAACTTGTAACGAGTGAATTGGCCACTGGTGGTGCTTCAGGTATGTCCTCTTTTTTCTACAATCGAGATCTCCAGTTCTTTGTGCCTCTTGGGTGCTTTTCATGAGTTTTGTTACTAACAACTACCTTCAATAGTTTATGAATATGATGATAAGAAATTGAAAAGGATAAAGAAATTTGGTGAGCAAGGCCCAGAGCAATACATTCAGATGTCTTGTCATTTCACTTTTCAGGGCCAATCGTATTTCATTTTGGGTAGAAAAGGGTTGAAGATTGATATCCTAGATCAAGATTTCCAATGGTTAAAGACAAAGACTTTGATGAGTGCTTCCAAGAACTCTGACTTCTTCATCACGATGCTCGTCAAAGATGGTGACTTCAAAGCTTGTACAGGATTGGGATACTGTTATTTCATATCCCTAGAGAAACTGCTGAATTCCAAATATAACGACTTCTCAAGGTCGTTTGGCCTACATGGTTCAATCAACTTCTTCCATTTCTTGCCCAATAACCAAGTCATAATAGGTGGTAAAGATCGAGATATTGCCATAATTGACCTATATACTCATACCAATGTCTGGAAAAGCAAGAACGTTAAAAGAGAACCAAGGGATCCTATCTGGATTCAAGATGTTATAATGTTCAATGATGGATTCATTGCAGCCTCAAGGTTTGGGAAATTATTATGGTATGATGATAAGATTAGTAAATATCCCCTGGATGAAATACAAGTGATGGATAATCCAATAAAGCATTTTTTGAAAGTGAACAACGAATGTGTGTTAATCGGTGATAGCTTCAATAATGTCATTTTGTTTGATATTATCTTGAGACAGGTTATCAACAAATTCCAAGTGTTTACAGGTGCTATATCCAGTTTGAGCATTCATACATGGTCAACCGGATCACCAGTGAGCTTCGAACTGTTTGTATCATCTCAGATAGATGAACGACTACGGATTTATCATTATGAACAAAAACATCTATCCCTTTTGAAAACCTATAAACTGAACACCATCATCCCGAAGATCATGATCCTTTATGAAGACTATACTAATGACAGCAATGAACCTGAAACAAAACGAAGAAGGATTGACTAATGAAAGATTTTCTTTGTTGTTAATTGTAGTTATTGTCAAGAAAGGATCTGAACCTCTATTCTTAAATCAAAAATTCATTTCTCATCATCTTGTGTTCTTTCCATCATTTGTAGTTGGAGCTGGGGCTTGAACAACGGGTCCAGAGGAAGAGGATGCAACTCTCTGATCTAGTTCACTATAAGCAGGAGGTGCACCGCTGGTAGACCCATAATTAGCGTTATTCAACACTTGTTCCTGTGAAGGGGTTTGAATTCGTTCCACTCTTTCAACTCTAACGACTCTTTCTCTTCTAGAATTCACAGGTCTGTAAGTCTGACTTTCTTCATCGAGCACCACATACTTGATAGGATATTTGGCAATGATGTAGAAAGAATGAATAACACCAGGCAGGAACCCCAGAATAGATAAGGCTATATTGATGAAGGACTCAGCGGAACAAATGCCACATTTAATCCACACAGGCAGCGGTGGGAACAAAAGCGCAAGCAGCACAAGGATACAGTCGGAACAGCACATCCTGGAGGGACCGTTACAGCAACGACAATGAGAAGAGGAATCGGAACCGACCATAAGCTGATTTGTATACTGGAGATGAGATTGTTTTATATTTGGGATTTTCAGTTTTTTTTTTTTATTTTTCTGCCTCACGGAAGAAGCCGCGTAAAAGCGTCGGCTTTAGCCTTAAAATAAGAATAAGTAGAAAGTTGTGCACCTTCTTCTAACATTAACAGCGATCATTTTGCAAAGGAAAATTGTTCTGTTGGCGGTAGGAACCGGTGCTGGTTGCCGTTGGCTCTAATCCGAAGGGGTTTTGTAATTTAAAGCGCAGGAAACACACGATTTTAACTGGAAGAAGGTTGTTCGCCGCCCTTGACGTTGCCTCTTTTGGAGGTATAACCGTACGCCAATGGAGGGATTTCTCCCATAAACTGTGTAAATTATCTTAATATCAGTTGTCACAAAGAGATTTGATCTTCAGAGCCATTATTTACATTTATGAGTTTCTACAAGAGATTTAATAAAAACCCATAAATTTATAAACCCTCAATAATTACACTATTTTTCCATTGATCCCATGAACATTTGATCAATGGACACAGACTGGATCATACCCACTAGCAATGTTGCATTGGTGCATCAATCTCTTTTCGCCTTCTTTGAATTGACCAGTGACTGAATGCCAAACACCTCTGTTATGGAAGATCACCAAGTCACCTTCGCTCCAACTATGAGCATAAACGTTCTTTGGAGCAATAGCAGGTCTCATCAATCTGTAAAGTTCGTTTCTGGCAGCCTCCAATTCTAAGACCTCACCATTGGCACGTTCCAATTTCCAAACACAACAACCATGGGCTTGTAAATGGTGGTTACCGGTCACTGGGTTGGTCCAGACTAATGGTAATCTCTTGATTTTAGACTCTTCCCATTCTGGCAATTGATCCAGTGGCATCTCTTGGCCCTCTGAAACCATGGTTAACCCATCAGAAGTGGCCCTGGCTGGAGAAATGAAGATGTATGGATGTGGAGCATAGACAACAGTGGTGCTCAAAGCTAACTCTTTATCTTCTGGGGATAGAGCATCAAAGGCACGCTTACCCGAGACAAAGGCGGTAGCGCCCTGAGTAACTTCAAGTTCATCCTTGGTGTCCTCATAAATAATCTTCTTGACACGGTCATGAGGTGGGACATGGATCCCTAATAGAGTAGTAGCAACTGGTGGCGATAAACCGTATAGGGCAGAATCAATGTGCCATCTGTAAAAACGGGTTTGATCATTATCAACTTCTTCTTGAGATAGAGTGGTTTTATGGAAAGTGAAATGAGTTGGATGGGTTAAACTGATGTCACCAAGACCATGGTGACCAGCTGGCCAATCGCCTTGACCTAGGACTTGGACCTGTGGTTGGTCAGGGATTGAGGTACCATCTTTTTTCAAGACTGATTGGTCGTGTCTGAACTCTTTGCCATGACCATAGTTTTGACCGTTGGTTTCAGTAGATGGATCCAATCTTGCGGTCAGTTTCCATTGTGAGTTTGGAGACAAATCACGTTGACCTGGGATAACCAAGACAGAATGCTCATGTAAGGCATCGTGCAAAGTCTTGAAGTCCTCATCTTTTAGCAATGATGGATCATTCGTGTATGATGGCAAGGTGATCTCAGCACCAAATAGACCGTTGTCTAGTGGCTTGACGTATAAGGTATCTTCTGAAGGCATTGTGTCACAATATTGTTTGGTTGTGTGGGTTTAAATGATTCGAATCAACCTCCAAAGAACAAATAGCGAGCGGGAAATGTCTTCTCTTTATATCCATTTTTGTTGTCTGTTGACAGCTCCTTCTACTCTATCGCTGCTGACACGGTGTGTGATGGCAGATCATCCACATTGCTAAAATACCTTCGGCATGTGCTTAACAGTGTACCGCGGCAAGAATTTCGGATTTCGCCATTTGCTTTATATAATTATACAACGGAAAACCGAATTGATCAGTCTGTAATAACTGTCCATCTGTGACGTAACAAATTAGGTCCGTCTTATAATATATAGAGTTTTAATTGAACATTAGAAATCGAACCACTCAGGTCTCCCTATAAACTGTGGTCTTCTGCCTTAGGAACTCTCCACCACTTCAGCCTCTCTCTCTCTCTTTCAGACGTTCCAGGCCATTAAGATGCGCGATTTCCATGAGATCTCTCCTTATCTGTAGGAAAATCTCCAGGGGCCAACCTCACCACTTTGATAACCAGTAAATTCTACGCACACACACGTCTACACACATCACACACACACACACACACACACACAACAGTGCCAAGGATGATCGACATTAAGGTCTATGCCAGAATCAACGGCAACACCAGAACAAAGACCTTGTATTGCGATGACTTCAACGACTTTGAGGAAGTGTGCAGAACACTATTGGATGCCTTCGGATTGCCTTGCAACAAACGATACATTATCCAGTGGGTCGCTGAACAGGGCTCTGCTAATGGATACTATGGACAAACCAGCCCATTTGGGGGTCAGACTTATGACCTAAGTGAAACGGCAAGTTTTGAGCACTTCAAGAGTAGAATCACATCAACTTTGAAAGAACTGAGATTCATTATTGTCCACGATTCCCCTGAAGTTCACTTAGGCCCACGTTGTGGTTGGCTATATTCTCCAGCTCCAACGACTAAGGTGATCCCAGGTAAAAACCAGCTGTTGGAACCGATTTCTACCTTTGCGAAGGCCCATGGATCTTCAAAGTCGACACCTGATATTACACAGATCCAAACTTCTTCAGAATATAGGGCCTTACAAAAGGACCTCTCCTGTAAACTGACGGGGATCAAACTATTGGAAAATGCTAATTCAAACTTCCAAAGTGCCAATGCTATATTAGAATCAAAAATCACAGTTTTAAAGTCAAAAGTTGAAGCTTTAAAAGCCACACAGAAGAATGAAACCCATATTAAATTTGGAAAAAAGAAAGGTTACACTGAACTACATCCAACCGTTTACTGCGATGCTTGTGCTTCACCTGAGCCTTTCCTAAAAGGGAGTCGCTATCATTGCAACGATTGTGAGAACTATGATCTTTGCTCTCCATGTTATCATAGTAAAAAGACCTCCCGTGAGCACAACCTTTCACACAATGTTACAAAAGTTCACTCAGGTTTGCTATTGAAAAATGACCAATCCCAGATCCTTTTCAAACCAAAGGACAATAAACATAAGTCATTGGCAATCACCTTGCTTGGTACATGTGATAGTTATGAGACACTTTCAGAACTGAAAGCAAAGGCTGATAAATACGATCGTTTACAAGTGGCCGGTTCAAACCAAGAGAACTCTAAAGATGTCGAATTGAACAGACAAGCCATTGCGGAAGAAAGAATCAAAGAGAAAGAAGCCCCTGACATTGGGTCATCAAAGTCCATAGAGACTAATTCTTCCAGAAAGTTCAAAGATACTAAGATCAATCCAAGTCCAAACTCATTATCGCACCCAGCAAGCGCCCCATTCAAGAACTCAAAGACCGTCTTTGACGAGGACTTGGAGTCTGAGATTAACGAGGAAGAATTTTGTTCTGTACTGATGTTACAAGACCCTGAAAAGACACAAACTATTGTCAATTTCGACTCTGATCAAGAAGAAGGAAGACCAGAAGCAGAGAGTAGCGTTATTAGCGATGATGAAATTGACGACTCGCTGGAAACTGCTTCAATTGGCAGCTACGACATCTTGTCAACTGATAATTATACTGAATAATTAGTTTAAAATGACAATAACAGAAGTTGAAGTAATCTGATATGTAATTAGATCCATGAATTTCTTTTTGTACCTTACATTGATCCGAACGACTCCATTAGGGCTTTTGAAAGGTTTCAAAGAAAGAGTCTTAGATAATGATGAAGATTATTATACGACCTACCCGCACGTGATCAGATCTATCCCGGAATTCCCTTTTGGGAACAAGAAATTCCTCCTAGCGGTTTTTTTTTTTTTGAAAAATTGTAAACCAAAATGACACTGCGTCATCGGCAACTTCATCCTTGAAACTCGTGTCAAAATGGCTGAACAAGTTACCCAAAAGGTAGAAAAGCTGTCAGTCGGTGATAATGCTGCTGAGAATGCACCAAAGGCCGCTGATAAGCAACCAAAGGCTCCAAAGGAAGGTAAAAAGAAGAAGGACAAATCTGCTGGTGCCATTTCTGCTAAACCATACTTAGATCCTCAACCTGAATTTATTGACGAAAGAATTCAATTCTTTGACCAATTGAAGAAAAAATACGATGATGAAGTTGCTGCAAAGCCAAGAAACCCAATCAAAATCACTTTGAAGGACGGTACCGCCAAGGATGGTACTTCATGGGAAACCTCACCATTCCAAATCGCTCAAGAAATTGGTAAATCATTCTTAGAAAGACAATGTATCTCCAAAGTTAACGGTGAACTTTGGGATTTAGAGCGTCCATTGGAAGGTGACGCAATCTTGGAATTCTTTGATTTCGAAACTGAAGAAGGTAAGAAGGTTTTCTGGCATTCATCTGCTCACGTCTTAGGTGAAGCTTGTGAATGTAACCTTGGTGCTCACATTTGTTTTGGTCCACCAACTTCAGAAGGTTTCTTCTACGATTTCTCCGTCAAAGGTGGCGAAGTTGCTGTCTCCCAAGCTGATTTCCCTCCACTCGAAACTGTCGCTAAGACTGCCATCAAACAAAAGCAAAAATTCGAAAGATTAGTCATGACTAAAGAAGATTTATTGAAAATGTTCCATTACTCCAAATACAAAACTTACTTGGTCAATGCCAAAGTTCCAGATGGTGGCTCAACTACCGTTTACAGATGTGGTCCCCTAATTGATTTATGTACTGGTCCACATATCCCACACACTGGCCGTATCAAAGCTTTCAAACTACTGAAGAACTCATCATCTTACTTCTTAGGTGACTCAAACAATGAATCAATGCAAAGAGTTTACGGTATCTCTTTCCCAGATAAGAAATTGATGGATGAACATTTGAAATTCTTGGAAGAAGCTGCTAGAAGAGATCATCGTAAAATTGGTAAAGAACAAGAACTATTCTATTTCAACGAAATGTCCCCAGGTTCTTGTTTCTGGCTACCACATGGTACTAGAATTTACAACACTTTGGTTGATTTGCTAAGAACTGAATATCGCTCCCGTGGTTATGACGAAGTTATCACTCCAAACATGTACAATGCTAAATTGTGGGAGACTTCAGGTCACTGGGCCAACTACAAAGAAAACATGTTCACATTCGATGTTGAAAAGGAGAAATTCGGTTTGAAACCAATGAATTGTCCAGGTCATGCTCTAATGTTCAAATCTAGAGAACGTTCATACAGAGAATTACCATGGAGAGTTGCTGATTTCGGTGTTATCCATCGTAACGAATTCTCGGGTGCTCTATCTGGTTTAACCAGAGTTAGAAGATTCCAACAAGATGATGCTCATATCTTTTGTACTCAAGATCAGATCGAAGATGAAATTAAAGGTATCTTTGATTTCTTACAATTCGTTTATGGTGTCTTTGGGTTCGAATTCAAGATGGAATTGTCCACTAGACCAGAGAAATATGTTGGTGACATTGAAACCTGGAACGAGGCTGAAGCTAAACTAGAATCTGCCTTGAACCATTGGGGTGGTGCTTGGGAAGTTAACCCAGGTGACGGTGCCTTCTATGGTCCAAAGATTGATATCATGATCTCTGATGCCTTAAAGAGATGGCATCAATGTGCTACTATCCAACTAGATTTCCAATTACCAAATAGATTTGAACTAGAGTACCGTACCAAGGATGTTTCATCTGTGGAAGAAGGTATCAAGGATAGTGCTAGACCAGTCATGATCCACAGAGCTATTTTAGGTTCGGTTGAAAGAATGACCGCCATCTTGACTGAACATTTTGCTGGTAAATGGCCATTCTGGTTATCACCAAGACAAGTATTGGTTGTCCCAGTCGGTGTTAAGTACTTCGACTACGCTCAAGAAGTCTCTGAAAAGTTGAAAGCCGAAGGTTTCTACGCTGATGTTGATGTCAGTGGTAACACTTTACAAAAGAAGGTCAGAACTGGACAAATCCAAAAATACAACTTCATCTTTATTGTTGGTGAATTAGAGTCTGTTGACAAATCCGTCAACATTAGAAACAGAGATATTCCTGAATTACAAAACAAGAATGAAGCTATTAAATTGGACGAAGTCATCCCACAGTTGAAGGCTTTGAGAGATTCAAAGAGATCTGACAACTCTCTATTTTAAAGGATTTGACTTTTACAGAGCAAGAGTTTCTTTTATAATTTATTGTGTATCGTTATCATAAATAATTATCATCATGAAAGAATATTCAAGTAGGATCTGCTCACCACTTCTTGTTCTCCTCTTCGTCGCTTGCAGTTCTCTCCTTTTCTAGAAGGTTATCAAAGTCATCTTGGGAATCATCAGCTTCAGGCGTGCGACTCTCTTCATTTGGTGCCTTATAAACGTTTGTGTTGAAAGGATTTCCATATCCACCTGTTCTAACCTTATTCCAAGTGCTGTCATCGCTTTTGATTCCGTTATCAGATCTAACCTTTTGCCAAGCAGAGGAGTAGTCATTCTTCTTCTCTTCAACTTCGTTGAACGGGTCTTCATCATCGATGGATTGGCCAGTCGGGCTTTGATCATCAACCGGAGCGTGCGGCTGCTTGGGCTCCTCTCCAGGATAGGGGTAATTGGAAGGGCCTTTTGCAATCTCAGCTCTTGGGCCGCTGTATAGACCCAATGGATCCCTACCAGAGTAAATGGTCTTCTTTCTCTGTTGGGCAGCTTCCAGGGATCTGGGATCTTTCATGATGTGCTCTGGGTGGTCTTTTGTCAATTTATAGTACATCATCCATTTCGTGGATTCAGAAGGCTTCAAAATCTTAGCAACTCGATAGCAGTTAGGGTTTGCCTCTCTCAATTTATCCAGTTGCAAGTTATAAGCGTATTTAGCACCATATGGTGAAGCTAGCATCATACCGAATAAACCACCAATGATTGCTAAGCTGACGTTCGCACCTTTAGTAGCCCCGGTCTTTAGTTTCTGTCTGTAGATAGGTATAGCTGCGACTGAAAAGAAGGTGACCCACCCTGCACCCAGGGTTGTATATGAGATCTTGGAGTATGTCTTTGCTAAGACCTCCCTCTCACTTCTCGTTAAACCTTTATCAGCTTCATGAAACTCAACAGCCAACTCGAAGGCCCTTTTGGTCAATGGGTCCATTTTTGAGACATCAGCAGGTTGAGCTTGATCAGTCATGTCGCATAAATGTAATCAGAGCTGTTGGTTGTCTTTCTCAGAGATGAATAGAAGGCTCAATTGGAAAAGAATTCAACTTTCGATTTTTGTATGGAGTTGAAGTTATGGATTACCCGACTTTCATCGTATTTTACAAAACTTGACACGAAGATTGTACAAACACGAAAGAAACCACACAAACACACCTAGAAACCACTGTAAACCCGCCTTAAAATGAGCTTTCAGCACGAAGATTTATTCGAAATAACACAGCAGTTCTTCAGCGGTCAACACAAGGAAGTTTCTACAGCTTCTTTAGACGAATTCAGCGAAGAATCACAAGAAATCGCCAAATTTTATAAATACAGATCAGCTATCATCACTGGTGATTTTAAAGCTTCAGAACTTGGCTCCTCGACTTTGGACAAGGCCTTGAAAGAATATTCAAATTTCCATGCCGGGAAAGGTACAGATCTTGAAAAACTAATCACAAGTGATCCTGATACTTGGTATATTCAAATCTTAGGTTCCTTCTACTATATTAAGGAAGAGAAGTTCGAAGAAGCCATCAAGTTGTTACAACGTCATGAGAACTCCCTAGAAAACGTCTTACTGTTAGTCCAGATCTACATCCATGTCAACAAGCTAGACCTGGCTCAAAAGGAGATTGAGAATGCTGCAGATTATGCCAATGATTCAATCATTTATAACTTAGCTGAATCCTACTTGAGCAGCGTACTAAATGGTGAAAAATTAAGAGGTTCCTTATACTTCTTTGAGGAGCTAAGTCACCAATTTCCAAGCTTCAAGACCTTGGTTAACCAATTTGTTTTAAACTTGCAGTTAAAGCAAATTCCAGAAGCTGAGGTCATTTTGGGACAGTTACAAGAATTGGAAGGCACTAATGAGAATGTGTTGGCCAATGAAATCACTCTAGCTAACATTGTCGGTGACTTGAAGCAAGCTGAACAAAAGAGATCCGAACTAGAGAAATTGAACGCGGAGCATCCGGCTATTGTTGATTTCAAGTCCAAGAATAAACTATTTGATAGCATTGTCTCCAAGTATTCTGAACAAATAACAAACTAAGAAGTTGTAGAGACAAAAACACTCATATATTGACTATATAAAGGTGATCTTCATTCTAAGACGTAGACGTAGTATTCAACAGCCAATTCATTCTTTTCATTTCTAACAAAGTGGCCTCTACCTAGCAAGTTCTTGGAAGTGATCCATGACTCTTTAGTAGCCTTTTCATCCAAAACCACGGTTGGATGAGAGGTAACATAGCCGTCTAAGTAGTCGTGCTCTTTGGATTCTTTGTTCAGAACTTTACCTTGTGCTTCAGAAGCAACAACGACACCAGAGTAGTTGAATTGAATACCTGCTCCAGAGTCTTTAGATTTTAGGAACAATTGACAATCCAAAGTGGTGGTAGCACCAGTGGCAGTCGAGGTTCTCAAGTTATCCCAGCCAAACTCAACCGTAGTGTCAAAAGGATACTCCTTATCCACAGTTTTAGTGTAACCACTCTTCACTTTGACATTTACTAAGGAGCCAGCTTGGTTATTCAAGATTAGTTCTGGTTCTTCCACTTCCAAGTGCATAAAGAAGGCTGCTTTAAGAGATTGCTCTAAGACCATTGTGTTGATGACTGCTGTGGTTTGTAACTTTAAGGAGGAATTGAGGGGGAAAATCGAGTGATGTGACGGTTATTTATATTATTTGGTATTAGGCCCAACAATAGACAATTTTACGTAAGCGGTTTCCGCGATCACCAGTCTCTTCAATTACGTATACGATAATACTTACATTTCATAAGGTCAAGATCCTCAAGTGACAATTCCCAACCACAACCAATGTCCCAGAAGCTGCTCAATACCTCCGAGAACTTAGACCACAAACTCATTCAGTCCATCTTCCGGAAGAAGGTCACCTTCTTGAACAACCAACACCCCATTGAGTTGAACCTGGTTGCAAAAGACTTCCAATCTACAGCGAGAACCAAGTACGAGTTGTTAAAGAGAATAGCGGGCAAGGAATAGAAATGACACAAAAACAAGGATTCATGGCCTGACACAAAAAATGAACCCACATTTGCCCTCGTTTTCAGTATTTTTTTTTCACAACAGCTCCTTTCCAACATTTTTTTAGTGATTCCTCTTTGTGGTTGGTGTATTTGAAACATTTAACATGCCAGAAACAGCTGAGCTGCCAGCCTCTGTACTTCTTCAGGAGAAAGACTGTGTACAAGAGGAAAAGACGGTTTTCGCTGATGAACAGGACCAACTGCTGCTGCTGCCCAAATCAAGATCACAGTCCCCCTTGAAGATTAGAGAGAGGTTATCCCATTTCTTTGGTTACAACCACAAACTTGACCACTGTGACCGTGAAGATGAGGATGTGATGCTACTAAGGCAGCTAATAGAAGAACAGGAATCTGCTGAAATCGAAAGCTTCAAGAGTGATCCTTCAGAAAACAAAGAATCATTGTTTGATGAGGAGACGTACTTGAATACAATGAGAAACACCCAAAGCATGAGGGCTCCAGAAGAACCTTCAGAGCCTCCAAGGGACACCCCAATGTCCAGGATATTTCTTGACATATTCCCTGAGGAAGGTCCAACAATGAAGAAAGAAAAAGAGATGATAGTTGATAACGGAGATTATCCATTGTTGAAGAAGTGGTTGTTATGGGTCGAAGATTCTGGGTCGAAGGTATTACAGGTTCAATCTAGGGTACAGTCGAAGATTCAATTGAATGAAACGATACTTGACTACAAAACAAAGTTCAGACACTACATCTCAGACTTTCAAATTCATATATTCCAGAATGATATTGAGCCAAAGCAAAGCTCACCAGAGCTATCAAGAGGCGGCGTTTTAGTGTTTCGCTCAACCTCTAGCAAAGGCTACAAACTTTGGAAAGATCTATTGCGGTTGGTTCTTGATGATAGATGCTTCAACAGATTGGAGCAGGACTCGAAGAACAATATTGTGGGGCTAACCTTCATTGTGGAACACTCAAGTGTGCTGGTTCGGATCTGGATTAGGAATTACATCAATTTGGAGCAAGTAAAAGAGTTATGTGAGTTCTTTATGCGCAACCTTGATAGACATCTTGCGAATTTAATTCTAGAAACAAGA
>JAKTWU010000284.1:0-35183 GCA_030582435.1 Taiozyma onychis
ACATTCTAGTAGTCACTCTTGGACGCTGGTCACTGTCGGAGTCTTGTTTTGTTCTGGTGATGACGTTTTATCCTCATTTTATTCTCATATTAGTTTTGCACTATTTACGAGTCGGAGATAGGCGGAGATAGGCGGAGATAAGCGGCGTAACGCCACTTCTTTATTTTAACAAGAACCCCGAGGAGAGACGTCCTTTCTACACAGAGCTACATATTTTATTTTCCAAACGTCGCAATTTGAGAGTGTTTCATCGTCAAAGGCCTCCACAAGTTCAAGATATATTGTAAACTGGAGAAAACCCCATACACAAAGAGATCAACAATGAGAGAGAAACAGGGCATTAATTGCTACTTTCAGGCAAGATGAAGTGTATTTCAGCACTGTTGGTGGTAGTCCGTGAATTGAGAGAAGTTATGGAATTCCCGCTAAAGAACCCAGAACCATTCGAAAGGGTCTTTATCAGACCACAAAATAGTATCTAATTATATGGTCTTCCAGCTACTGGTAAGACTCTATGGGCAAAGGCCGTGGATTCTGTCATTGAACAAGCTTTATATATACCAGTTTCCATAGCAACAAGCCTGAAGAAAAAAAAATTTCGGAGAATTTTATGAAATCCTTCTAGCTCATCTCCACAGTTCAGGTAATCACAATAATAGACGCAGGATGTCTGAAGAAGTTCCACTACCGCCAGCAGAATCTCCTGCCAACGCTACTCCAGAGGTTGAAGAAGCCGACACCAGGATCGGCCGTGATGATCCATTTGTCTTTGGACAACGAAAACTAACCAGTGAAGATGATGTCTGGAACCATAACGCCTGGGATAATGTCGAATGGGGTGAAGAACAGATCAAGGAAGCCGAAGAGAAGATCGCTAAGCAATATGAAGCGCCAGTGAAGGATTTTGATAAGAAGCTGTTTAACGGTAACCCAGCCAAGTACTGGGATCTTTTCTACAAGAACAATAGAGAAAACTTCTTCAAAGATAGAAAATGGCTACAGATTGAGTTCCCAAACCTTTATGAGGCAACTAAACCCGATGCTGGTGAACTGACAATCTTTGAAATCGGTTGTGGCGCTGGTAACACCATGTTCCCAATCCTGAACCAGAATGAGAACCCAAAACTGAGAGTTGTTGGTGCTGATTACTCTCCTCGTGCTGTTGAGCTTGTGAAGACCAGTGAGCATTTCAACCCAAAGAACGCACATGCCACTGTGTGGGATCTTTCCAACTCAGAAGGTAACCTTCCTGATGGTATTGAAGAACACAGTGTGGATATTGCCGTGATGATCTTCGTCTTCAGTGCTCTATCGCCGGCTCAATGGGATCATGCTATAAACAACTTGGCTAGAGTGCTGAAACCAGGTGGTAAGATCCTATTTAGAGACTATGGTCGTTATGATCTCGCGCAGGTGCGTTTCAAGAAGAATAGATTACTAGATGACAATTTCTACATTAGAGGTGATGGTACCAGAGTTTACTTCTTCACAGAGGAAGAACTAAGAGAGATTTTCACCCAAAAGTTTATAGAGAATAAGATTGGTACTGATAGAAGACTTATTGTGAATAGAAAGAGGCAGATCAAGATGTACAGAATATGGCTACAAGCAGTGTTTGATGTTCCCGCTTGGTCATAGATTTATGTCATTAATATTATTGAAAAATGTATGAAACCATCAATGTATAGTGTCTCCCGGTATAATGGTGCTAAAGGTGTAGTTAGAGGTATTGTGATGCCGTGTAGGATGGCCTTCGCGAGGATATTGTTCCTTATCGAAGGGAATAAGTCTGGGCTTTGATCATGAAGAACTTGACCCACAGTGACAGCCTCGCCGTTTCTTAGGGGAGAAATAGGAACATCTATCACCTTATTTGAGAATGATAAGTGGATTCTGACAGGTACGTTCTTCATTTGTTCCAGTGGTGGAGATATCTTGGGGAAAACGTTCCAGAACATGTCATAATTAGCATCCATCACACTTTCCCATAGTTCGTCTGTGTTCTGTTTGCTCAATGTCATTATTGGCTTAGCAGAACCATTGGCAACGTAGCATGACTCTTTCATTTGGTTTAACCAGGTCATCCTTAGAGTCTCGGGGGAATCCAAGGGCAATATGTAATCCTCTGGATAATTTCTGTAATTCAACGTGAGCTTCCACACGTTATCCTTTCTTCTTTGGGGGTCAAGAACTGTCAGAGTGTCATAGAGTAGACCTATTTGAAGATTCCATTTCAATGGAGCCTCTTCGAATTCCAACCACCAGTTTGAACGGCTGGCCCACTCCGATACCAATAAGTATGGCTCAAAGAACTGCAAAATGCGAGGGAAGTATAATGGGAAGTAGCTGTTTCTGTTGGCTTTGAGCTGGTATTCTGGTTAGCGTTGTTCCAGAGGGTTCCATTGAATGCACTCACATAGTATTCGTGCTTTCTCTCTTGCTGGTTTGAGTCATTCGGGTTTAACGTTAGAATCACGTTGAGGGAGCCGTCCCATATTTTCCTACTCAGTTCGCTCATTCTCTGCAGGTTCTCTGTAGGTTCTTGTTGTTTCTCCCGGCTTTTGATAGGCTTCATTAGCTCTCCGTCTGAATTTTTGGCACAAAAAACTGTTTTCGGAAGGGAAAAAGTCCTAGAAAAGGCATCGATAACCGAACAAACACTGAAAACACTGCCCATCAGCCCTTTCAGGATGCTCAAACCGGCACTGCCAGACGATTTGATATGGCAGGAAGACATGTCCTCGCTCTATTTTGAGGCTTCCACGTTGCTGTTCTCAATCTTTTTCATTCACCCGATGCTCGATGCCCAAGAGGCTCTTCAAGAGCTCCAAAGGGCCCATGAAGCTCTCCAAATTCGGCTGCGTCCTTGGATCCAGCACTACATATGGGACTCAGAGCCACCACAGGTTGGAATCGTGGAGCGTGGAGGTGTCCACTACATCTATGGTGAACTTGTGTTTGGCGATTCAATAGAGGATCAATGGCTGCTTACACATATCTTGTTCGAGTTCTCAAAGACATTCCCAGATATATACATCCATATGCACGACAATGAAGGTGAATATCTGCTGATTGAATCCCATGAACAGCTCCCTGGCTGGCTTGGTCCGGGGAATGATTCGAACAGGGACTGGATAAACCATGGAAGAGTTTTGATCATCCCTCAAGAGTATTACCAGGATCGTGGCTTGAGATTGACAGAGGCTCTAAAGTTCCTAGAAAGAGCTGTTTACAGGTGTGCTACCATTTCAGAAGTCGATGACCATATCAAGAGGAAACTGGCTTCTTATCCAACAAAGGCCTTGGAATTACAGTGTGAGATCGAAGTGAGCATACCCAGACGTATTGCTGGTCTCATTATGAAGAAAAACGTGCTAAACAGCGCAGTGCTGAAGTATGGTAAAGATAATGCTGTTTTGGAAGATATAAAGGACACCACTGAAGAGACTGTTGACCTGAAAGTGAGGACCACTGTGATGGCCTATTTGTTCATTGATTACTATTTGAAGTCTCACGAGCTTATAGACTTCAAGAAAAATGGTGGTAAATTGGTCACTGCTGCCATAGAGAACCTTGATTCTCAATTCGGCTCTGAATCTGAACTACCAAGTGATGAGGAAATTGATGAGTACAATAAACAAGGTGACGTTCTACAAGAAGAGCTGATCAGACTGCTCAGGATTCCAAAACACGTTAATCCGAAGCTATCCTTCGAGCCACCAGAAGATGGTGATTTTAAAGAAGACGATCTAATGGACAAGCTAAAGGGTTTCTTCAGAGACACTGAAGCTGGGCTTGACGGTGTTGAGAACAAGAGGAAGCAAAAGGAGAACTCAAATGCCAAAATCGATGAATTGGCAACAAGTGATGAAGAAGAAGAATTCGAAGACGACGACGAAAAGGCTAGAGAATTCCTGGCTAAAAACGGGCTTGACATTGATGAGGATGACTTCTTTGAATTCTTTGCCAAACAGGCCCTAAAGCTCTCAGATGAGGACCTTGAGAAGTTCAGGAACATGGAAATTGCTGAACCATCTAACAGTGCTGAAGAAGAATCTGAAGAAGACGATAATATCAATGATGACGAATCAGAGATGTCCCCAGAAGACCTCAAGTCTCTAGCTGAAATGCTACGGGGCTTGCAAGGCGGTGATGGTCCTGCTTCTGCATTTCTGAATAACTTGAATGGTTGAAGAAGAGTAGTGTGCTTGCAGAGAAGATGTATCGAGAGATATAATGAATGGAACGAATTACAATTTACTACAAAGTAATAGTTGTTGGTAGTAACAAAAGTCTTTATGTAGTTATTGGTGGCAATGCTTGCTTCTCGCTTATGTAATCACTTTGTCTCTCTTGGAAATTATACATCAACGCGAGTCTTAAATTAAAACATGAGAAATGTTCCAAAGAACTGAGCAGTTGTCCCAGATTTCCTCCCATTACACAGCCTACAGGTGTCCTCTCCTTATTGCTACACTCCAGATTTGGTTTTTAATTGCACGCTAGAACCGGTGGTTGGCACTTTGGGCTTTAACTCAAGTCTGAAACATTCATCAACACAGGCCCAAAATGATGAATGGACGCAACTCACATAATGAAAAGGCTCAGATAGCAGAATCCTACAACAAGCTGTATTCGCAGTTCTCCTCCTCAGACATAAAAGAAGTCGGGAACTACTCCATCATCAAACTCATAGGGGAAGGTGCCTTTGGGAAAGTTTATTTAGCAAATCACAAATTGACACATACTAAAGTCGTCTTGAAGACGGGTGCTAAGGATGATCCGAACTTGGTGCGAGAAGTCTTCTACCATAGACAGTTTAAGCATCCTAATATCACGAGACTGTACGAGGTGGTAATCAGTGAAGGTATGATCTGGATGGTGCTGGAGTATTGTCCCGGTAGAGAACTGTATGACTATGTGTTGTCACAGGGTAGAGTACCCGTTGATGAGACGAAGAAACTGTTTGCTCAGATCGTTGGTGCTGTTCATTATGCACACTCTTTGAACTGTATCCACCGTGATCTGAAACTGGAGAACATCCTATTAGATAAGAGGAAGAATGCCAAATTGTCAGATTTTGGCTTCACAAGAGAGTGTGAACATAGATCTTTATTAGAGTCCGTATGTGGTACAACGGTATACATGGCCCCTGAATTGATACAAAAGAACAAGTATGATGGTTTCAAAGTTGACATTTGGTCCCTGGGTGTCATCTTATACACGTTGTTGTACGGTACAATGCCCTTTGATGAAGATGATGATTTCAAGAACAAGTATAAGATTATCAACGAAGAACCAACATACCTTGAAGATATCCCCCTGGAGGCAATTACATTAATGAAAAAAATATTGGCTAAAACACCCTGTGAAAGACCAAACACAGCTGAGATCTTGAATGATCCCTTCTTGGAAACCTTTGGTAATCAACTGATCGAAACTACAAATACACTATTAAAGCAATTAGCTACCAATAAGAACTTTAGCACTAGAACTGAGAAATATCTTTTAAAAAAATTGAAAAGTCTAGGGATTGATATACATGCATTACAAAAGAGTGTCGTTGCAAGAAATTGTGATTCCTTAGCTGGCCTCTGGGAGATACTGCTAGAGAAGCAAAAGAAGAAGGAAGCTAAGAAGTATAGGGCTAGAAGTCGTTCTGTACTACGGATCAGTGAAAATACCTCACGTCGTGTCAGTCAATTCATGGAACCTATCACCACTCCACAATTATCTAGAATTGTGAGTTATAAATCAAACATCATTCGAACAAGTTCAAATAACAATACCAACAACGGCTCGATTAGAGTCCCATCTGGCGATTTCAACTCATTGAACAATCCAAAAACTAATAACGCATCTGTTTCAGCATCATATACATCACCAGAGAAGAAGAAAAATGGATTCATCTCTAAATTCACCAAATTTTGGAAGAAGAAAGATGACAACTATTCACATCCTTTAAAATTGGTCCAATCTCAAATTTCTATAAACTCTCATTATTATCCATTAAATAACATCAATGAAACACCTTCAAATTCTTCACAAAATGGCTCTGCACAAGCTTTGAAAACTCAAAAGTCATCAACTACTAGTCCTCAACCCCCAAAACAGCAGATAGACATAAGGTCAACTTCAGGGGGCGCACCATTGAACAATACTCCACAACAATTAACCATCCAAGAACCGAAATCGCCAGTTCGTTCCAATACTGGTCCAAGTAGTAGACGTGGACAAAAGACTACACCAAGACAAAGACCAACATCCATCCTTTCCCAACATTCCTTAGCCTCTCAATTAACAACCATGTCCGATCTGTCAACGACATCCATCAACACTACACAGTCAGAGACTAACCATCAAAGACCACCATTCACCAAGAGGGCATCTTCAGATACCTCATTACATTCTAAGAACACCACAAAGAGATCGTTGAGTCTAATATCGTCTAATTCAAGTACCTCTGAACGAAGTTCTAGAAAGTCCTCATTTTACGATAATTCCAGCGGTGGTCTTGAATTTAAAGTGACGCAAATGTCTCGTGGACGTGGTCGTCGTTATAATGAAGGTGCCATTTTCCCTAAGAGCATTTCCATGCGTCGTCGGAAATCGCCACTTGCTGGTAGTCTTGCATTGGGCTCCAAATTTAAACAATCCAAATCACAGGTTATTCAAGAAGAAGATGACAGTATTGTGGAGAACAATGACATGGAGGATCTGGAGGAAGAGCTGAATCACTTGAGGATTGCCGAGTCCACTAGGAAGAGCTCAGATTTTGAAGATGATTTGAGCATAGAGGAGAGAGGCAGAACATTGGAGAATTAGCCAAGGCTTACAAGGCTTACGAATGTTTATAGTGCATCCAATTTCTACAATGTTTTAATTAATTTGACGATAATTAATTAGAACTCAATGAGCCGTAGTAAAATCAACCTCGTAGATGAGTTGGATTTTAACAATAGCGAGATGAGCAAAATGTTCTTCTGATGCTCTTTCTCTACAGGTTGTTGATTGTTTCTCTCCAAATTGTCTATTGTTCAATCACCAAGGACCAAAACAACAACAAAAAGCTATAACGCTTATATATAACAACTATAAACACAAACTTGAAAGAAAGAAAAAGAAACGGGGCTTTTTTGACACATTTTTTTCCTCAATTAGCGGGATTTCCAGAAACGGAAATAAGGAACCAGCCATCACCGAATCACCGAATCACCGAAGTGTATTGTGGCTGTTGACTGTGTTGTTACAGCCAGCCACGGAACAAGCCCTGAAGCGACCACCCCTGTTTGGAAACATGAAATAAGAAACATGAGAAAGATATAGAGTCTTCAATTCTATTCTTCCCAAAAGTCCACTATTACTCTCTCTACCAACAAATGAGATACGTTAACAAGTTCACCAAAGGTGACGATATCACCTTGAACGATTACGCTGAACCTTTGCTAGACGTCATTGGCCCTATCCCTGATATCGCTGAACTTCGCAAGACCAAGAAGGCTCTAGATGACTTACCAATCAGAGTCAAGACAAGGTTTAGAGGTAGAACTCCAGGTAGAAGAGTTGTCAGTGCTCCAACCTTCGACCTGGTTACTCCAATGCATGATCTAGATTATTTCAAAGAGCCACCAAGAATCCCAATAGATCACATTGAATTCACGAAGCCAAGATCACATAGAAGTCTACCACCTCCACTACCAGAAAGAAATGCATCATTATTTATTCCAAAGCATAGAAGTCTACCACCTTTACCCGAATCACCATCAATATCATCAGATGCCACTTTACCGAAGAATACCAGCACCAAATATATCAGGAAGACTCCACAAAGATTAGTTTCAATGCCCGTTATAACCCTTTCCCAAAAGTCAAATTTACCTGAGTCGTCAACCCTGGAAAAATCACATTTGGCGAAGGCCAGTATGGATAATTCATATATCAGTATTATCCAGTCTTATGCTGATTTCAACTATATCCCACCGTTGACTTCTAACCAGCCATCTTCTCTTGATCCTATCCATTCCAGCCATTCTGATGCCTCGATCATTTCCGATGAACCATCATCTATCTACTCAAAAGATTCTACTGGTCTAGAGTCTTCGGATAACACCAGTGAGAGTGAAACTGAAAGTGAAGTTGTTCATCATGTCAGTGCAGCGACCATGTTCAAGAGTATGGTGGACGAGGTGTTAGACTTTAATTCTGATTTAAAAGAAGAGAGTGCACCAATCTCCAAACCATCTCCAATTCCAAGAGATTACTCTTCTCTAATCTTTCCTAAGACAAGGATTGTCCAAAGAATACCTTCATTAGATCCGAAGACTTACAGAGATTATTCAGGTGCTAGTTATACCACTATCGTTCCAAGTTAGACATAATCACGCAAGCATAATTATTGACATTTCTAATCATTTGTTTATTCACTTCTGCATCTTTTTTTTAAATCTTATTCTACTCACATCATTCAGTAGATACACATCAATACCAAACATCTCAATAAACATCATCAAACTCTATATTAATGAATATAAGACAAGAAATAGGGGTTCAAATCGTAGATTTCACCGATGAAAACCTCAGAGATTGTCTGTGATTCGATCTTAGAAGTCACTCTATATGCTTGTGGGCTATTCCTACTGAGACGGTTTCTTGTGATCAATAGGGGCCCTTTTGACTTCTTATGTTTGTTAAAACATGGTTGAAAGAAGAATAAAGTTGAATTTTTCTGGAAATTTCTATCTTATGGAAGGAAATAAGAATCAATATATCTTTTTACTATGATCTCCGGCAGTTCCTAAACATTAAAAGAGCTCTACTGGAAGGGAGATTGTTCCACCTATTTTTTATGCAATTTCATTATCATTCCAAATATATACAAAAAATCGTACGTCATTCACTAAGACTGAATGACTTTCAATTATCTTTTCCACCAACTCTTCACTTCTTCCCTGGATTTTTCATTCTCTTCAGTCAACTTATCATCTTGTTTACTTAGCATTGGTTTCTCTTTGGCTGCAACAGTTTCTCTTGCCTTAGCTGCAAAGGCCATTTCTCTTCTTCTCTTAGAACGACATTGTTCCCAGGCAACAGTACTACCTAATAGGAACCCACCAACACCCCAATTGGCAGCCTTTGAAGGTGATTTCTGGGTGATGAAGATAATGGTCCCCAGAACACCTAGTGCAGAAAGGCCTGTCAACCCAGCTTCTCTAAAGCAAGGTATTTGTGCAAGGCTTGATAATTTGAAATCATCTGCTTTGATAGAGCTCACCGCTTCCTTAATAGGCAGTGGTGGAGCATTCGGACCGTTGTTGAAACGTGGTTGTGTGTCCTCGAGCAGGAATTGTGTGTCTTCTTTCTTGTTCTCACGAATAACATCAGGTGGTAATTGAGGTAAAGTCTTTAAAGGTTCTGAATCTACTGGTGGTGTATAATGAGATTGTGATTTCCTCTCGGAAGACCTTCTTGCAAGGTTCGGTTGTGTCTCTGTCTGTGAATCTCCCGAGGAGTTGGAATTGTTGAAGGGCCAAACCATGATGAGCTTATATTGGTTCGTATTTATGTCTCAATTTAGCGTTGATGTTGATGTGAAGTTGATTTTGAACTTTTTTTTTCCGTGTTTAACATGGACACAACGAAAAAAAGTGAATAAAACAACAATTTGAAGCAACATTAGGAGTTCGATTGAAATACAAAGCTCAGTGTATCAATCTATACCTCCCTGTTACATGAAATCATAACAATTCTTTCTTTTGCGGGCAGAATGGGAAAAAAATGCAAAAAAGAAGCTTGCACTCAGGATCGAACTAAGGACCAACAGATTTGCAATCTGCTGCGCTACCACTGCGCCATACAAGCAACTATTTAACCGGTAAAATCTGTAGTTTTACCAGTTCTCAGTTTGTTATGACAGTAGGGTGACCGGCTTAACTATGTATGTTGCCTCAAAATGGAACAGTGAGATAAGCCTTTTAAAGACTGTTATAATTCAAGGTAGGAAAAAGTTTCCCCGATCTGCAAAGTTGTGTAGATGCCCATGGATCATGGAGCATCCAGTCTTCTGCTCGAGAACCTTAATTTGGTAAGCTCATGAACTAATTGTGGTAAATAATTGATTCTAACTGAGATATTAGTCCAAGAACTTTCAAGTTTAATTTTTCAAATCCAACTGAATTTATAAGGAATACCGCGGACACAACAATCCCGCGGGATCGAGAGTATAAACATTTTATTAGTACTTGAATCGCCACTGTCACTGAAGCTATGATAAGCTTTCAATTATCGAGATATATATATATATATATATAGGAATCAGAAAAGACTGATAGATCAACTTTCGAATCGGATTGCAAGATTAATTGGGAAGGTTATGCTCAGTTGAAACTCGATATTATATATAATTGGGTTGCTTTGAACCAGCAGTTAACTAACAACCTCCAGATCACAAACTACATTAAATTTGAGGAAACAATACCATATTGATTAAGAGATCATATGAAAGCCACAAATATCACATTTTAAATACATACACATCATGAATAACAGGCAGAGCAAAACTCTATTGCTTCAAAGCATCAGTGTTACCCGAAACGGCACCAGCTTGTTCACCACCTTGAGCTTCTTGTTTCTTCAAGGCAGCCAATCTCTTGGCCTCTTCATGGATAGCATTACCATCTTTAACGACATCAGTGTAGAATTCTCTCAATTTCGAACCGACACCGGTATTCATGGCCTTTTCATAATACTTGTTCATAATAGCGGTGATACCATACTTATCATCCAATTGTTGTTGCTTCTTCTCAAGTTCAGCTTGTTTGGCTTCAAGGGCATATTTCTCATTCAAGTCACTGAGGAAGCGCTTGAACTTCTCAGAGTAACCGTTTTGTTTATCGTGTTCAATGGCTTTGGCCAATAGGGAATCACCAAGGATATAGCCATGGGACAAGTATTCAGCAAAGATTTGAGCCTTTGGTTTCAATTCTTGCTCGATATCACCCGCATGAGAGCTTGATACAACGCCAGGGGCATCTTTAATGCTGGCATTACCAGCATTGATCTCTTTCCCTTCTAATTTAGCATCAACTTGGGCAGGAGTTTCAACATATGCAGGTGGACCATTCACAGAGACAGCATTGACGGGACCACCGCCTGGAGCCTCACTGAATTCCATGATCTTGACATGAGCACCATTCAATTCAGCACCGTTTAGTAATAAGGCAGTTTGTAAAGCTGAAGAAGAGGCAAATACCACTAAGAACACCTTTTCACCTTCATAAGCTGATAATTGTAAAGAATCATCAATTCTATCAATCTTCCCGCAGAATTCAAAGAATTTCTGGACTTGTTGCTTTGTGGTGGATTCAGGTAAGTTGCTAGCGATGATTGAGGTCATTTTGGTATATTTCAATGAGATGATAAATAGTTGAGTTTTTCATAGGAATAAGAGAAGTTTATGTATTTATATACCCCTGGGGTGACATAACTTGCTTGCTACGCCCACATAAGCAAACAATAAGAATAAATAAAAATTGTGTTACTGTACACGAGTACAGCAAAACCAATAACGACACACAGAAATGTAACGGGGCATACAGCCACATAACCTGGATATTCACTTCGTGTGGTTAAAGAAACTTCATCTCTATGTAAAGAGCTATATTACGAACCCAAACGCATGTTTAATTAACAGTACAAGTCTCATGATGGGGATACCTCGGTTTGAGGAAGTTTCTGTATTCAAAGAAGAATGCGACAAGGTTTGGTTCAGTGAGTTATTCAAATCCCTGAACACTAAACTCAAGTCGATTCTGACACTTATGGAATAGTGGCTCTCAGGGTCAATGCTCCATGATGAGCGTCCCATCCACATTGATCGTCCCAAACTTATAAAAGATCGAGTCTTGAAAGAGTTCTCCGATGCGCATAAAGCCAGACAGACCTCCTAACAGTTTATTGTAAATCCGTGTGTTGCAAAACAAACATGAAAATGGTTATCCCAGTTACTTGGTTAACTGCTCAGTTAAACGACCTTTTTTTTTTTTTTTTTTGATCAAGAGTTTGTACCGGGTAAGAGTAAGAGCTTGAAGACTACTGTAGCTAGTTAAGTCATCAGTTTATAAATTGAGTATTCTATAGCAAAGTGTCGCCAAGGGCACATTTGGCCACTGAACAACCAACTTGGATTGTATCCAGCACATGTGTTTCATTTGTTGCTAATTGTGGGTTACATTCCACAACGTCCAATGCCACTAATTGACCAGACTCTGCAATCCTTTCAGCTATGAATAGACCTTCTCTTAAAGTTAACCCTCCACGAACAGGTGTACCAGTTGCTGGGACAAATAGTGGATCAATAGCATCAACGTCATAACTTAAGTGAATTGGAGTATCAGAACCACCGATGGCTTCAATGGCCATCTCAATGACCTTGTTGATACCATATTTATCAACGTGATACATGGAGAAGGCAGCGATCCCATTATCTTTTAAAATCTTCTTTTCATCGTCATCAACGTCTCTTAACCCGATATAAGCCAGCTTGTTAGCCCTAACGACAGATGGGACCCATTTCAATCTATCTGGGTAATTATCTTTATCTAGCCCCATTAAGAATGCCACAGGACAACCGTGTAAGTTACCAGACTCTGTACCAGATGGAGTGTTGATATCAGCATGGGCATCAATCCAAATCAAACCAGCATCTGGATATTTAGCAAATGAACCACTAACGGTACCTATAGCAATGGAATGGTCACCACCAAGAGTCACTGGAATAGTATCATTCAAGGCAGCGGTCTTGACAGCTTCATGGATCAGCTTGTTAGCACCTGCGACAGCCTTGACGTTTCTGCAATTTTTGGTCTTGAAAGAATGATCATTTTGGAACTCATTACCATCTAAGGCATCGACAACAGTGGTGTCCCATCCCAAGTTGTTGATTTGAGATTGGATACCAGCTTCCAATAGGTATTTCGGTCCTAATTCAACACCTGTCTTAGGTTGGCCACCGTTGAAAGGGGCAAGGATTAAAGTGGCTTTCTTTTCTTTTAAGAATTTGTAATGAGCTTGAGTGGTAGTTAGTACTTTGTACAAAGATAAAGACAAGTAGAAACAGATCCTTCCAGTTGGGTTGAGGAGAACTCACGTTGAGACATTTGCACTGTTTCTGTACTTGTTCTTGTTCTTGTTGTTCTTTGGAGGGGAGAAGATGTTTTTTTTTTAAGAAAGTGGGAGTGGACGTTCTTTTATAGACCTCATCGCTGTCTTTATCACTTAAAGGTATTCACATAAAGATCAATCTGTGCACAAAAATATGCAAGAGAAACGGCAGAGACAATCAGGAAAAGAGCATATTCAAAGGTGGAATTTCACATGTGTTTAGATTATTATTCCCTTAACAAAAAACACAGGGGATCGGGAATCATTTAGCTCTTTTATTGTAGTTTTAGGTGCGAATCTCTGTTTGGTGTATAGTGAACTCTTTCAATTTTTAGCCGATTTCACGAATTCGGTGATGTTTGTTTTTTTTCCCTTAAGTGAATGAAATAGCGAGAAAAAGAGGGAAAACCACTCCGGAGACGCCACCCACGAAAAAGCAGTGATTCCCGATTGACAATTGACAATGATAAGGACAACTGACAATGACAATGGACTTTTCCAACGTGTGAAACAATTGTGACAATTCACTGGGATTCTAAAAGAGAACAACACCCACATTCTCCTTGTATGGAGTTTTTCTGATCGATCTAATCGTGATTAGGACTTACACAGCAATATAACGACACATCATAAAATCTTATACTGAAATTAACGCTTACAAATGATAAACACAGCAACATATCAACAAATCAACAAAGAACAAACGGCAAACAAACAGCAAATCACCAGTGGGCTCAAAAGTTGCCGGAAAAAACCCACAGAATTCAAACACTTTCTCATAATCAGTTTGATCTTTAACCAGTTAACACTTAACAAGCATCATAGTAACGTTACAGGTTTTCATTTTTTGGTTGAACCACAATTGGAACAGTCACATTGACCGGAGGCACAAGTGCAATTTGAGGATGAAGAACAGGAACAAGGCATTTTTAACTAATCTCGATGAGAGTTATCTGATGAATTTATGATTAACAGTTGGGTTTTCTGGGCGAATTTGCCTGTTTTTATAAGATTTTCTACTTTTGCCAATAACTTAACAAAATCACATGATCTCATTGAACATATTTAGTGTGCGCTTAACAATTATGTAGGGGACACACTCCGATTTAACTACAGCCTTTTTTTTAATGGGTCAGCAAAAGTAACAATTCAATTTAAACCAACAAGTCTCTATTTCTTTCCTTCTAATTTATTCCAGTATGCATCAAGCTCCTTCCCACAAGCCCCTCTCTGTTCGCAGTCTCTCAAATTCACAACAAAATCACCCTGTTGATAATGAATATCATCATCTTCACTGTTATCCAGAGCTGAATGTAAAGAAGCTATGGTTCTTGAAGGTACCAGCCCGGTTCTTGCCAAATAAATAGGATGCCATTGTAATATATGTAATAATGACGATTCAACGTGCTTGTTAAAATTGTGGTAATTTCTAAATAATTCATCGGACCAAAATTCAATCAATGATTTGGCATAGAATGAATTCTTCATGATAAATGAATCTAAATTCAAGTCCTGGTCCAATTGGGTCAAGATCAATTCAACATTCGAAGCCTTGGTGTTCTTAAAAGTATGAATGATCCCATTTGGTGGGATTAAGGGTTGATCTCTCATCAAAATTGGTTCTAAAACTTCTGGCTTGATCAAATATTTGTATAAATCAATATCATACTTCATAATTAATGAATTATCTTCAATGTACCAAAAATATTTAGCATTAGGGAAGGCAAACATAGCGGCTCTTAAAATCAATAATTTAGATTGTTTTTGATACTCTTTAGTGTTTGATAAAAATGGTAAAAATTCTTGAACCCAACGTACATAAACACCATAACCTCTCTTTTGAGCATAATTGACTCTATTTTGAACAATCTTGGTTAAGTATGATAATTCATTTTTTTCAAAATCAATCCCAGTAACAATAACAATTTCTGGTGATTTTGAACCAACAAATCTTTGTTTCCCGTGATCAAGAAATGAATTCTTCACTTTAATCATTTGATCCGTTTCATCTCCCTGAAGTTTATTGTTCAATTTGGAATCTTCGTCATCAAATGGATCCGTTAATAAGTATCTTTTTTCATTTGTATTTGGATCAATTTGATAGTTTAACAATGAATCAACAGTCAATTCTCTCAACAATGGAGCATGTTCAATACTTGGGAAGATCAAACTGGACTTCGTGCTGATCTCAGTCTTATAGTAACCATGATATTTAGGATAATTGCTCTTCCCCAACGAGCTAAACCCGACCAATTTGAAACTTGGACTAAATAAAATCTTGATGATCAAATATATAGTGACAAACAGCACAATCACCAGAGTCCCAATCCTTTTAGCATTTTTCTGAATGCGTACTTGGAACTGGCTGGTCTTGTTCGGCTTGAACTTGTTGTTGTAAGCAAGCTGCATCGCCGTATGGAAGGGAAGATCAACGTCAGAGGGTTTGGTGTTTTGATGTTTTTTGGTGTTTTGGTATAAACATTTGGTTCTTTTTCTTTTTTCAGGTTTCGAGGATTTTCAGGGCCTTGACTTCCTAATTTGGAAGTTAGTTAAAAGGGACATCTATTTAATAGATTTAGGCAAGATAAGGCTTCAGATATAAATAGAGATCTCAGACATAAATATAAAGAAAGAACATTCATTAATTACTCATAACACTATTCACTATTCACCGTTCACTGTTCACTCTTCATCACTGTCACTGTCACCACCATCCAGCAGTTTACTCTCAAACTCCTTCTCACCAACATCCTTCTCCTTCTGCATCTCACTGCTTAGAAACTCATTCACTTCATCTTGCAAGTGTGTCATCTGTGCTCGTAGTCGCCCGAGATATGTGTTCTTGGCCTCGCTGGGACGGTCTTTGTCCACTATCCCTGCCTTGATGACATACTCTGAAGGGCCAGTGGTTTTCCCATTCGTCGTCAACTCTTTGGTGTTCTCTGTGGTGAAAGTCCTGGAAAAGGAGGCGTTGTAGACTGCAGAGGGACCTGACATCCTGTTGAAACGTGTTATTACGTGTTTCACGTGAAACGTACGTGAACGTTTCAAAGTTGACTGATGATTTTAACCAAAAGCTCATTGATCATCATACAAATACCACTGTTTGTTACCCGGACGTTGATATGGGAAACAGGCGGAGTTGATCTTTCAACATTCACTGTGAACTAAACTGCTCATATTCACCAACAGTTGATTGTTTCTCTCTACAAACAAACCAACATAAGCGACACCATGTCAAGCTCACTCGCAAGAGCTGTCAGTAAGTACTCTTCCACCACCGGATATCCAATTTCCCACGGATCAACCATTAACATGTCAATTCTAGATAAAGCCACCGATGCCACCCTGCTTCAAGATAACTGGCAATACATCCTAGATGTTTGTGATAAGGTCACTGAAGACCCGGAAGACGGCACCAGAGAAGTCATCAAGCTCATCGGTGAAAGATTGCAACAACGTGATGCCAATGTCCAGTTGAGAACTCTATCATTATTAACCTCTGTTGCTGAGAATTGTGGGTCTCGTATCAAACAAGAGATTGCAACAAAGTCATTCACTGGTATCTTACTGGAAAAACTAAGAGATACCCATGTGCACACCGAGATCAAGATCAAAGTCGTCCAGGTTATCAAACAATTGAGTGATTCTTTCAGAAACGACCCTTCATTAAGACCTATCCAAGACGCTTATAATGTGGTTCAAAGAGATTTCAGTCATTATTACCCACCTGATAAGCCACAAAAGCAAAACATCAATGATAGAGATAGACTAAGAGAGGAAGAGGATTTGAAAGCTGCCATTGCTGCTTCATTACAAGAATCTCAATCTCAACTAAATCCTCAACAACAGCCACAACAACAACATCAACAACAACATCAACAACAACCTCAATTATCACAACCTCTTACCGCTGTCACTTCACAGGGTAATGAACAAATGAATTTCTCAAGAGTGCGTGCCCTTTATGACTCCTTCAGTGAAGATCCAGCTGATTTGAAATTTCGTAAAGGTGATATCATCACTGTGATCGAAAGAGTTTATAAAGATTGGGGGAAAGGTTCTCTACGTGGTATTGTTGGTCTTTTCCCATTCAACTATGTCTCTCCACTATATGACCCAACACCTGCTGAAATTGCTAAGGAAATCGAAACTGAAAACCAAATTTTATCCAAGGCTAGACAAGTTGAAAAATTGTTGGCTCTATTGACTAGTGCTCAAAGTCCAGAGGAAGGTTTCAGATTAACAAATAGTGACGAGTTTAGACTACTATACCAAGAAATTGTTTTGATAAAGCCTGAACTGGCTACTTTAATTGATAAATACCGTCAAAGAAAGGATGATTTGTTGGATCTACACAAAAAGGTTAAGGATGCTTCTGTTATCTACGAAGACTTGACAGATCCATTGAAGTACCAATACCAACAGAAACATTACTATCCGCCACCACCACAACAACAGCTGCAGGCACAGCGACAACCATCAACCAGTCAATATATCAGTTCGCCTGTTGACCAGAAGGCTTACCAATCACCAATTTCCTCATCCATCCCACCAGTCCCACAAAATCAACCACCGCACCCATCTCAACATCAAGCTCCATTACCTCCAATCCCACAAAGTCATGAACACCAGTATAATCAACAGTCACCATCCCAATATCAGTATCAATCACCTCCACAACATAGTGGTCAACATCAAAGTCCTCAAGTGACGTATCAACAATCACAGCAAGCACCACAGCAAGTTCCACAACATAGTGGCCAATCCCAACTATACAAGCATCAGAGAAATTCTTACCAACAATACCAATCACAGCCAAATGCAAATCAAACTCCATCAGCTCCACAGGGAGGGTTGCTCAATGGCAGTGCTCCATATCCTCATTAGAAAGTGATATTTGAGGTTCCCGGTAAATAGCAGCCTTCTCCAACTTAATATATAAAAATCCTGTGAATTATCTGTATTCAACTTCTACTCCCTGTGAACTATATCTGAAACCACTACTAGTCTTCTTCAAAAGTGATGACAAGATGCCTACATAACTTTGACATCAGAACAATACATAATTGTTAATTGAAAACGACTATTATTCATCCCATTCATCAACATCATGGCCTCTTGTCTGAACGAAGAACAATGTTGCATCTTTCTTCCCCTTATTAACAAACTGGTAAAAGTTCCCCATGGGTATCTCTAACGAACAGCCTTTTTTGATCATGAATGTGTTCCCACTGAGCGTGACTTCAACAAGACCTGATATGCAATAAAACACGAAATACGTTGTATCTGTGCTTTTCAAGCTCTTTTGACCACCAGGAGGAATTAGCATCATACCAGTAGCAATAAATTCACGATTCTTGTCAAATAAGATTGCCAATTTGAAGTTATCAGAGTCTGAAACAACAGATTGACTAAAATTTTCGGTTCCTGGTGCCCAAGCTACCAATCTTTCAGATTTGATATCAGAGCCATGACCTTCAAATGTATCAACTTTCAAAAACCCTGTCTTTAACCAATCAGCACCTCTACCATTGGTTTCTTCCTCATCATCACTTTCTTCATCTTCTTCGTCTTCTTCAATAATGTTGTCAATTTTCGGCATCTTCGTTGGCCTTCTTGTGAGTGATGAGGCCCTCGATGTTCTCCTTGAGGTCATTCTTGAACCAGCTCTGGAATTTGCCCTTGAAGGGTTTTGAGACCTGAGAGGAGTAACCACTTCATCAACGGTGATAACTTTCTGTAATGTTGGGACAATGTCACCTTTTGTCTTCTGGTATATAGCCTTTTCATTTCTCCAAAAGGCCAATGGTGGTAATCTCACCCTTGATGATCTTCTTGTAGGTTGTTCTGAATCTCTCACTTGGGAAGCTGATCTTGACTGTTTTTTTTTTAACTCTTCAACATCAAACACATGTTTCCTTGCCTTGGAATCACTCCTCATAAACTTATTAGCTCTAATGGTGCTTGTTGAAGGCGGAGCTCTAGTTGATTGACGACCACGGCTTCTTTTTGTTGGTTTTGTGACAACTTTATCACCATCATCATCATCATCATCATCACCATCATCATTTGACTCTGATCCGGAAGCAACAACTTTCTTCTTTCTAGTAGGTTTCGGGAATTGTTGTTCGTCTTCGGTGCCTTGTTCACTTGAATCCGATTTCATATAACTGTCGTCATCAAAGGAATCATTATCTGAATATTCAATGACTTTAGCCCTAGACTTAGAACTATCTGTTCTCTTATTATTCTTCATGCTCTTATTCAATGCGATATTTTTCGTCAAACTCGCAACTTTTTTAGCAGGAGCTCTAGCGCTTGATCTGAGTGTAGTTGTAGTTTTGAAATGTGGTTTTGAATTGGGGATGGATGTCGGCATTGAAGGGTGTAATGGAGAGTGCAACAATGTCGATTTCAAGGGGGATCCTTTGTCAGTGACTTCTCTAGACTGGTTAATAGATTTACGGCTTGAGTGTGATCTTCTCACAGAGATATTTCTCTCCAGTTCCCCTCTGGCCTTGGTACTTCTACCAATTTGTTCCTCTTCATCACTGGAGACATCAAACCTCTGGCCACGGTTGGTAGACTTGTTGGCTTCAATTGGAGATTCAAGGATGCGTGGAGTACCAAAATCAAAATCCATGTCATTATAGTTGTCATTATCATTATCATTATTGTTATCATCATAATTATCATTAATAGCTTTAATAGTGCCTCTGGACTCGTCATCAATCTCCATATCATCAGAATCATTATCATCTAGCATTGGGTTCTCACGGGCATCAGCAAACTCATCATCGTTGGTGTCTGTCTCTTCATGACGTTGAAATTGTGATCTTCTTTGAAACAAAAAAGTCCCTGCATTCAGAGGCGACTTCAATGGAGAAACCAGCGATTTCCCACTACTGGAAACGTGTTTACCTTTACCATTACTAGCCTTGTCTTCTTCATGATTCACCAGCGTTTCTTGTTCATCTCTGAAAAAGTCATCCACATCCTCCATGTTATTCTCGTCCCTGCGCACGTTCTCCTTGGCCCTAAGACCGGTTTTTCTGGACCTCACTCCTATCTCTGAGAAGTCCATCTTTATTTCTTTTGTAGTAGTACAACGCACTTATTCATGCAACAACAATAACAACAACAGCAAGTGCCTTCACAAAACGGCTCAATTAAACAGTGGACAAACGCGATGATTTTCTTGAGTTACCAAATTCCAATGGATGTGCAGGACGCCAATATACGCAACTCCGAGCAATGACCGATCGCAATACTGAAGAATTACGGACCTTTTCCAATCACTTGTGTATTGTTATTGTTTTGACTTCATTTTCGCGTTCCTCAAATATTTACAGCCATTAAGTCGGATTTCAGAATCTGAAATGGCCGGAATTACCATTTAAGGATATCTTCCGTATTGGGGTATTTACGCGATTTGTTTTTTATTATTTTTTGCTGGTTAGCGTGAATCTTAATTGCGCCACTGATCTGCAGTGAACGGAAAAGGTTTGAAGCCCCAGGTTCACACACTATGCTCTAACTCGCGGTTCGAGGAAAAACTTTGATATTATTGAAACGTAGAAGACACAGTGTTGCGGATACAACAGTAAACGGGTCAAAATAGCTTTACAAAACGAGAATATGTCCTCCATCGCCGCTCTCTGGGAAAGGAAACACCACTCATGGGCACGTGTGCAACGCCTCCCTCATCGCTACCTGCTGGCCCTGCCTGTGGCTCTGATATTGCTGGTAATTGGCCTGTATGGCTCGGGCCCACTACTCTCAGACCCTTATAGTGCTCCATATGCCATCAATACCATTCTGAACCACGACAACGACAAGTTCCATAAGGGGTCCCTGATTAGAACAAAGGATCACCATGAGCTGAAGCTGCTGGACTATGACAGAAATAATATCAAATACATCTATCCAGAGGTGATCCAACACATATACGACAGAATTGACAAGGATAACGTTGACTGGTCCAAGCTCGGGTATATCCTTTATGCTACCTCCCCTTCTCATATTTGCAACAATATGATGATCATTGCTGAGTTGAGACAGTTCAAGTCTCAGGCGCAGATGATTATGCTGGTCAATGAAGATTTTCTAAAGAAGGATGATAGTCCTGAGAGCCCCGAGAACAAAGAGCATGAGATCTTGACCAAGTTCGCCCAGGAGTACCAAGTTCTATTGAAGCCTGTGCCTGTGGTTAGAAAGGACAGTGGCAGTTACTGGACATCGTCATTTACCAAGTTGATGATCTTCAATGAAACTAGCTATGATCGTTTGATCTATTTGGACTCTGATGGCTATTTACCAAAAGGGAACTTGGATGAACTGTTCTTCCTTCCACCTGCAAAATTGGCAAGTACTGCTGCTTATTGGTTACTACCTGATAGATTTAAAGATGGTAAAAACGATGGTAAACCCAAGTACGCGGCCAAAGACTTCGGTTATACTCCGAAAAACGGTGCTGAAAGGTTAGCTGGTATTAAAGACTTGATCGATCATACGTTGACTTCTTATGTGAGAAAGAAGACTGGTCATTTACCCACTATGTCCGAGTCCGAATCATTGATGGATAAAGTCAATGCTAGAAACGTATTGACCAATTTGTACAATAACTTGCCCAATTATCCTTTCCATGATGAGTTCTCTTTCACTTCCATCTTGCTTGTTATCCAACCATCACAAGAATTAGCTGAACGTGTTGAAAAATCATTCTCTTTAAGAAGAGAGAACGATTTTGATATGGATATGCTGAGTTTCTATGTCTTCAAGCTGGCACAATCCATCGGAATACAGCAGTCAAAGTTAGATAATTACAAAGAATCATTACCTGAAGTGAAAGACTTGCTAAACATTGATTCCACACATCCTGACATTCCTGATTTCTTAATCATCCCACACCAAGTGTACGGCTCTCTGACGTCAGAGTTGAATACCGTTCAAGATCATAGATATTATCTTGCAGAGCCAATGGATCAGCCGTTCGTTGATGAGAGTGCATCATTATTGCAATTGGATGACTCACAACCAAACCACCATATCCCATCCACTGAGAAATATAACAACAAGAGAGCTTATTTCGACCTGAGTGCTTTCGAAGAACAAGCTGAAAAGTTCTTCCATAATGTGAAATATTGGCATTTTTCAGATAGTCCGATTCCTAAGCCCTGGATTAAACAAGAGTTGGATAAAGGTTATATGAAGGCTAGAACACGTTGTTCTACACATCGTGACTTTGTCCAATCTGCAAACGATGATAGCGTTGTTAAGCCCAGTCACAAGGGTAAAGATTGTAAAGCTGGTGAATTCTGGGAGACGATTCACCAGGCGTTCAAAGACGTTAGAAAATCAGTGTGTGGGTTGGAGCTGGAAGTCAAAGGCAACGATCCGTATGGCAAAGACATCAACTAAATATTCTTATCACAAAGCTGACTGCTGCTCAGTTCATTGCTTGTTCTGTATTTCGTTATTCTATACTGTTGTAGATTGCGCTAATAACGATGTAATTACAACTTCAAAGTTAACAGAGAACTACTTTACAGATGTAACCAGGCGGTGACTTTGACTCTTCTTTTGTTCCATTGGCCAGGAATTGACCTTTTGGAAATCTGAAGAATGCAAGCCATCAGCTTAACCTCGCTGATCGTGAGATATATCAGATCAAACCGACATTTGAAGTTTTTTATATCGAATTGTCTACTTCCAACATTGTTGTCCTATAGTGTACATTATTCCCTGCCACAATTTAATTAGCCTTGTTCTTCTTAGAAGCACTTTCAATCAAATTCTTGATATCTTTCAAATTTGATTTCCAACTCTTTAAACTATCAGCAATGATTTCCCAGTCTTTATCTTCGAATTCAACAATTTCCAATTTGGTAACAATAAACACTTCATCCTTTTGTGAGATCTTACCACTGATAACTTTGTACTTAATCGCATCGATCAAGAATTTTTCCAACTCAAGATCGCTAGATAATTGAAGCTCAGATTTCAAAGTGGAGAATGATAAGGATGTAGAGGCCTTGGCCAATTTGGAAAGGTTTAATAGTTTTGATTTTAGTGATAAGTTGGAGAATTTGGAATCAGCTTTGAAATCAAAAACGGATTTGGTATGATAAGCTTGGATTAAAGTCTGGTATTGAGTTTCGAATTTCAATAATGGCTTCAGGTCAATCTTGTATAGTGAGTTGATGCTTTGTTCGATGAATAATGATAATAATTCGTTGTTGATAGATAATGAAATTTCCAAGACTCTTAATGCTTTCACTTCGTCAATTGGAGCAATGATTTCATAGATAGCCTTGAAGTTTGGAGTGGAAGAAGGGGAGGTTAATGATGGTAATAATGATTCCACGATAGGTAATAAGATCTCAGCATTGTTTAGGATCTTGACGATTTTCAAGATGGCATCAATGATATGGTTTTTCAATTCATAATCATCTTCATCCAGCAAGTTGAACACATTGGAAAGAGTGGAGATGACGGAGATTAGTCTATTGACTTTCTTCTTATCTTTGGAGACGGAATCAACGGTTAATTCGATCTTTAACAAGTCTTGTAATAGTGTAGTGAAGTTTGTGTCGAATTCTTCTCTGTTGAAAATTAAGATGTAAACAACCAAGTTCAACACTGGCTCGATCTCCTTTTCAGGGATCTTGGCCAGATATGTGTATGATGAAGCGATCTCTTTGTATAGCTCTGACTTGAATTGAACGTCATCTTCATCTTCTAATTGTGGATCTTGAATTATGAAATCATTCAATTTTTCATTGTATTGCAGACCTTCGTTGTACAGCTCAAGCACGGCACCGTACTCGAAGACACTGTCCGCTAAGGTACCGTCGACGGTGATGTAAGATTGACCAGGCATGACGTTGAAATCGATGGATTTAAGTGTCAAAACTGCTCTTCAACACACTTGAATATTGAAAAATTTTCGTGATGGTGGAAATTTCATCAAATCCGAGGGCCTCTCACCCTCGGAGTTGGAAGAAATATTTCAGATAAAACTTTGCACCCAGCGAGAATCGAATGGAGGGAAGTTCCCCTTTTTTTCTCTCGCGAAACGAAAAAAAAACCACAACAAAAGAGTTCAACTTCAACTTAGACAACCACCAATTTGATAGGAAGAATACACCAATTGCTGGCATCGAAAAGGCCTGTTCTCGGAATTGTTGGTGCTCAAATACTGTTGCTGCTTGCATAGTGCCCCAAGCCCCCCCCCTTTGTCCCCGCCTATAAAACACCCCTTATACAGAAAGGAAGAGCCTAAGTATCTCGCCTTACCGAAGCTATTATCACCATCATGTCATCCCAAAAGAACAGATACAGACCCAGAAGAACCTCCTCCGTGGGAAACATCAACCTGGGTGACACCAGAGTCCGTGGTCTGTCCACATCCTCCTCATCAAAAGATGCTAAGGCCGCCTCAGACTCTAGACTGAACGACCTATCTAAAGAGTCAAAATCTGATCTGGACGTGGCCAGAAAGATATGGACTGCGTACGTGGAATTAAACAGTCGTCATACTTGGCTGACAGCAGCTATTATCCTGGTTGTGGTGCTGGGCTCCTTCTTCCTGAGTGGTAACTACACAGAGACAAACTCACTATACAAGTTTGTCGCGGTCTCATACCGTGTCGGCGATACCAACCAATACGGGAAAGGTATCAAAGATTTGGCATTCGTTTCATTCTATATGGTATTCTTCACCTTCTTCAGAGAATTTGTCATGCAAGTGCTTATCAGACCAGTTGTTGAGAACCTTGGGTTGAGAAAGTCCAAGATTGACAGATTCATGGAACAAGCTTATTCAGTTGTCTATTATGGTATTAGTGGCCCCTTTGGTCTTTATATCATGTACCACACAGATTTGTGGTTATTTAAGACCGAGACTATGTATAAGACCTATCCTGACTTGACCAATGATTTCATTTACAAGGTCTTTTACTTGGGTCAAGCTGCCTTTTGGGCTCAACAGTCCTGTATTTTGGTGTTACAAGTTGAAAAACCAAGAAAGGATTATAAAGAATTGGTCGGCCATCACATTGTGACCATGTGCTTGATTTGGTTATCTTATGTTTTCCATTTCACCAAGATGGGGTTAGCCATTTACATCACTATGGATGTTTCTGATTTCTTTTTGGCCGTCTCTAAATTGTTGAGTTACCTGGACTCTGTGTTTGTTGTGCCATGGTTTGTCTGCTTTGTCAGTGTTTGGATATACTTACGTCATATCATAAATATCAAGATCTTATGGTCGCTGTTGACCGAGTTTAAGACCGTGGGTCCATATGCTTTGAACTTTGCTACTCAACAGTACAAATGTTGGATCTCCCAACCAATCATCTTTGTCTTGATCTTTGCATTACAGTTGTTGAACTTGTACTGGTTGTTCTTGATTTTCAGAATCTTATATCGCATCGCCACTGCTAACGTTGCTGCTGATGACCGAAGTGATGATGAAGATGAAGAAGAGGATATGACCGACTTGACCGTTGAGAAGAAAGATAAATAGGTATACTGAACTCGTAATACTCATGATACTAGAGAGGTTTGAAGAAAAATCTCACTCGACACGTACAGCTTAACTAATAATTAATGATAACATACATCTACCGTAGTAAGTTGATCGTTATATACAACATTCTTTTTTATTTACAACAATTTAGCTGGTTCTGGCAACTTCATTTTGGGCTTTGTACTTTGCAAACTCTCTCAAACGGGTCTTGTAACCGACTTCAGCAGCCTTGGATAAGACACCAGTGATCAAAGTAGTGGCACGGATGGAGTCGTCATTAGCTGGAATCGGATAAGTGACCAATGATGGTTCAGAGTCAGTGTCAATAATACCAATGGTTGGGACTCTGGTTTGCATAGCTTCGTTCAGTAGGACTCTGTTCTCAGTTGGGTTCAACACAACGATTAAGTCAGGCTTAACGATTCTCTTTGTTTCAGTTGGGGTTAATTCACGACCTGTCTTATTATCACCCAAGTCGACTTCATGACGGGCCCAAGTGGAGATTTCAGTGGAATTGGTCAAAGTACCAGCTGTCCATTTAGAGGAAACATAATAACCACCAGATCTTTGGGCAGCGACTTCTAATGGACGAGCTTGACCTTCTCTGGTACCAACGTACAGGATGACACCACCTTTAGCAGCAACACCTTCAATTACCTTAGCAGCTTTCTTTAAGTGTGCTAGAGTCTTCTCCAAATCAATGATGTGGATACCTTTATATTCACCAAAAATGTACTGTTGGTTTGAAGCTCTGTACAAAGATTTAGAATGACCCAAATGGGCACCAGAAGCTAGTAATTTGGCAATGGATAAGGTTGATGATGTAGTTGGGTAGAAGACTTCCTTATGCGGGATGTAAACGTCATGTAGATGAGAGCCAAGCTTCAAATTTTGGTTAGTGGCGAATTGACGACGTAGGAATAGTTCTTGCGAGGTGTATGGTTCTTCCCTTAATGATGGTTCAAGTCTTGGATATTGGTTATTGTCAGAATCTAAGCTTCTCTTTGCACCACCTCTGATCTTGTGTTGGTCTAGATTGATGGTGAATTCCTCGATGAAGTCCTTTAGTTCAGCCACTAGCTCTTTATTCTGTGATAGTTTAGAAGTCAATTGACTGGTGGTCTTACCTGTTAGGATCTCATATAGTTGTTTGTTCAGCAGCGATTCCTCTTTAGCTTTCAACTTCAAGGCATCGGTGTGCACAGAGTCGAAAAACTCAGTTTCGTCTTCGATTTCTTGTATTTGCGTCATCTCTTGGGCTGGCTTTATGGTCTCGTTAGCTTCATTAGTGGTTGGAGTTTGTGTAGCTGTGGTTGTGGTTGTAGTTGTTGCGTTCAAGACTTTAGAACTGCTCGTAAAAGAGCGAGTTAGCACCCTCGCTATTTAGAGTATTAGTCTCTGAGCTTGAAAAGGATTTCAGGCAAAGTACATACGTATCCCACGGCTCAACATGATAATCCTTCTAATTACTGATCAAGCACAATCTGCTTCTTCAACAGACACAATTTTTCATTCTTTTTCCCATCCTCGAGAAAAATTGGAAAATTAGAAACATCCAGACACCTACTTAATGAGTATCAGATTCTTATTTATTAGCATTTGGCATGTTGAGTCTCCCATTGTCCAGTATTGATTTCGTGTTCTGAGATTCTCCACCTGGTACTACAGGTGCACTATATGCTGCTTTAGTCTGAACCGGTTGTTTTCAGACTCAAGTGATGCTCATAAGGCGTCTTAGTGTCACTTTTGAAGAACTCATTGACGATGTTGTTGATGAGCAGGGGAATTTGCAGTTTCTGCTGGTGGAGCCCCTGGAGAGGACACAGCTGAGTATGGAAAGGTCAAGCTTGAAGTATTTGAGATGTTTATCAAAGATTGATGCCAAAGAAATAATCTCACTGAAGGGCCTTTTGGTGTACCTAGCCAAGTTGGAGATTGACATGATGAAGGGAAACTACCCCAAGACCTTAGTGATTTGGAAGCTGATGAACATCTATCAAAGGGACAAAGGTATTCATGTAATGCTTAGTAAACTTATGAAGCTTAACAAGATAAAAATCATCATTGCAGAACCCGATGATGCAGGTATGCCAATCCTTCGGAATTGGACTACTACGAGTTAATATATTAACGGAAAGGCAAAAAAACACACACTTTTATAATGGAAATGCTAATGTACAACAAATAACCTAATTAAACATACCTGTAACCTAAGCTTCATCTTCAATATTCAGATTGACAACCTTGATTTCTGAAGTTTCATTGTTGTAGTAAGCCTTAGCCTTCACTTTGAATTCTGAGGCAGCAATACCAAACTGTTTCAAAATCAGAGCTTTTCTAACATCAAGAACTTCACCTTTCTTACAAACATGGTATGGTTCTTCGATGGTGATCTTACCGGATTTGATCTTAGTTGGGATTTTGAATTTGTTTCTTAGAGTTTCTTCTAATGAATGTGACATTGGAACGTCTTCTTCTTCTGGGATCTCACCACCTCTGGAGTAGATGATACCGGCAGGTATGGTGAAGTCGATTGGAGATTTTTGCTTAGCACGGGAATAATCTTTCTTGGAATAGGTGGAGAAATATGCTGAGACGGTATCAACGTCTTCATTGGTAAATAGAAAACCAGTGACACCATTAGCCAACTTGGAGAACTTGTGCAGGTTTTCTTTGTACTCTTCTTCAACAGTGTCGCCTAGGGCCTTTTCCAGAACACGGCGTTTACCTAGGATCAGTTTTGAGCCAGTCCATTCCGATCTAATTTCTTGTAAAACTGGAGTTCTAACATCATCTAAGTAAAATAACCAAACGTACTGAAAAGTGTCTAGAGCTTCTCTGACTTCGTCAAAAATTCTGTCCTTATTTTCTCTACCTTTCTTATCGGTTTGAGCCAATGTTACCAATCTTGAACGCTTTGATCTAGGCATTTTGAGCTATGGTTGTGTTTGTGAAGTTCGCTTTAGCACTAGTAAAGTTTAAATTTGGTCCTCTAAAATTTTTTTAAAGCCCATCGACGGTTGTGAGCCCTGGAAAACTGATAAAGGTCAGGGCTACGAACCACATTTTACGGTCGCGCTTTTGACTTTTGGGAGAGAAACAACTTAAAAGTTGAAAGACGCCACTGAAGGAAGCATCATCTAAACGCTTCCCAAACCCGCTATAAATACTTTCTGCAGCACTCTGCACACATAAAAGATACACAGCTACCATTTCCTTTTCCACAACGAGAAACAGCGTTGTTTGCCCCCCTTGAGAAGCTTTTAGATTCCCACACATTATGGCCAGAGGAGCTCAACGAGCCAGAGGCCCCAAGAGTGCAGCCTCGCCAGCCAAGAAGGAGACACCTGCCGAAGAAGATGTTGTAATGAGAGATAGCGGCGACGAGTGGGCGGACGAAGGTGTTGCTGAAAACGAGGACCTAGACAAGCACATCAATCCCCAGTACTCAGACCAAGATGAGGATGCCAGTTCAGGCCTGAACAGACTATCAGAGCAATACAAACGGTTTTCAGAGTCCAAGGCAGGAGGGGACCGCTCAGACGGGGAACATGATGATGAGGAAGGAGACTGCGACGAGGAGGATGATGAAGACGTCATGAGATCAATCCATCATGCCCATGGGCATGAACGCAGCGGCGAAGGCGAAATTGAAGACCACGGTGATGCCGGCGAGCGAGAGTACGCTGAACTTGGGAACCGCATCGTGGGCGCTTTCCACTCACTATCGGATAGACTGAATGCTGATGCTATTGCAGGTGCCGATATCAATCCTAATGCAAATACTAGTTCCCGTGCTGATAACACACAGAGAGAAAGAGAAAATAGCTCAACGCCACCTCCACGAGAAGCCAACCCATTTGTCAATAGAGCATCCCTGGCGGAGAATATGGCTAGAATGTTTCCGGAAGCCATGGGTATCTTTGGTGGACTACAAGGCGGTGGTGCTGGTGAGATTCGTGAGTTGACTGAAGGCTTGTCTAGAAGGGATGATCCTTATATGGTGCTAGAGACCCTTAATGAACTGTCAGAAAGACTATTGATGATGAATGGCCTGCTTGCTGAACGTGGGCTGCCATCACATGACATTGCCCATGGTGTTGTCGGTGTCATGAATGAACCTATGTTCCAAGAAGAACTGGAATTGCAATTGGTTGCTTGCAGATGCTTGTACAACTTTCTTGAAATCAACACAGATTATGTTCACTCTGCTGTCCAAGCCGGTGCTATAGAAGCTCTACAGTCTAAATTGCTGGAGATTAGTTACATTGACTTGGCTGAACAAACTTTACAAACTTTGGAGGTTATTTCCAAAGTCTGTGGTACCCAGGTTTTCAGGAAGAATTGCCTAGTATCGTGTTTACAATACCTAGATTTCTTCACCATCCATGCTCAGAGAAAGGCTATCAATATTACTGCTAACTCTGTTAAGTACGTCAGACCATCAGAACTCCACTTGGTTGAGGAAATCTTACCTACACTAACAAGAGTTGTCATTGAATTCACAGACACTCAAGAGCTGGAGAAGGCCTGGTTAGCGATTGCCAGAATCATTAAAAACTTTAAAGCTAGTGCAAGTTTGGAGAAGATTGTCACCACAGACTTATTGAAGAAGATCATCTCAGTAATTGCCAGCTCGGATACCACTTTGTCAACAAACTTGAGATTGATAAACACGCTAGCTATTTGCGCACAAAATATCAATTTAGCTTCCTCTATCATCAGTTCTGGGACCTTGGCTAGCTCTATCGTATCAGCATTACTGAAGTACAAGAAGAGTTCCGACACTGGTGTCTCCATTGAAACGTTGATGGCAGTTCCTAAGGACTTTATTATCTCCATCCTTGATTTGTTGATCAATTTATTACCTATTGAAGAGAATCCAATTTTAACGTCGTATAAAGTCCAACAAAAAGATTACTCGGAAGTGAAAGATTCATACAAGGCCTTTGCCAATGATGTGTTTCTACTGCTGATCAACATCTATCAATCATCAGTCATCTATGATATTCGTCGTCGCGTAATAATTTGTCTAATTAGAATTGTGTCCTCAATTGATGATGCTAAAGAAATCGTTGAAGTATCATCAATTACAAACTTGCTGGCATCTGTTGTGATTCAAAATAAAAGTGTCATACGAACCGAGAAAAAAGATCAGAAACCATATGTCGCTTTGCTAGGTTCATTGATCTTGACCAAACTATTAATCGAAAAGGACCCTGATGTCTTTATTAGAGAATTTGAAAGAGAAGGGTTATTGGCTGATACTTCAGCATTACTGGAAATCTTGAGAACGGAGGCAGTAGATGAACAAGATAATGATGGAGAGGATGAACAAGAAAGTGATGATGACGAAGTTGGGGAAGAGGAAGAGGAAGAAGAAGAAGAGGAGGAGGAAGAGGAAGAAGATGATGAAGATGATGAAGAAGAAGATGATGACGAAGACGATTATTATGAAGACTATGAAGCTGTCGAACAATTCTTCGGTATCAGTGGCACTGAACGCTTGGTTTTCAGAGTCTTAACAGTTTCTAAGATGTTAAAACATCTGAACAAACTCGCATCGGACATTGAGCAAAGGTATTTATCAAAGAAGGCATCTGGGTCGTCCAAACTTGAACATCTGAGATTATTGGATGAGATTACCAATGATCTATCAAACAAGTCCTTGACAAGCTCATATACTAAAGATGATTGGTACAACGTCTGGAATAATTTCAAGAAGGCGTTAACCAGAGAATCTTACGTCGTTTCCAGTTTTGAACTGATCAGTTCGGGTATCATTGAAGTGCTTTTGACTCTATTTAACGATGATGCTTATGGATACGAAGTCTCTATTGTTAGAAGTTCTTTCCTCGAAGTGTTCAATGGTGAGCCATTCGAGTTGTTGGTTAAGAAACTGCAAGAGGCTTTAACCAGGTCTGAGTTGTTTGAAATAATTAGTTGTGGCTTAATGACGGGTGAGAATAGAGCTACCTCATTGGGTAAGCAGTTGAAGGTCAAGCTAACTGCAGTCGATGATGAAGATGAGGAATTCTTCAAAGGAATGTCTAACTTTGTTGTTCTGATCCAGGCCGTTGCCTCCTTCTCAAACATTAATTCTTTCTTGAAGAGAAGAGTTGACCTGCCGGTTCTGCTCTCGAAAAACAACACAGATGAATCTATGAAGGAATGGTATGTTGAATTTTTGTTAGATGACGAGGTAATCCCTGCTGATACAACCATCTATGGTGCTTTATACAAAAGATTACAGAACAAGAACATTAAGATTGATACCAACAGATTCTGGTATGATATCCATGAAATCAAGTTCCGTAAGGTTGAAGGTACGCAACAATCTATTGACTTTGATGAACGTTACCCAGAGGCTACAGAAGAGGAAGAACTTGACTCTTTACAGAAAGATCCAGTCACTGTGAACATTTTAGATTTACTGAAAATCTTGCATGATGTCAATTCACAGGCTTCGTTCTTGAACTTTAAACTCACTGCAAAATTGAATAGGCAACTAGAAGAACCATTGGTTGTCGCAAGTGGCATCCTCCCACCATGGTCTATCAACATTACCAGAAAATACCCGTTCCTATTCCCATTAGAAACTAGAATTTTCTTCTTACAGTCCACCTCATTTGGTTATTCTAGATTGATTCAACTGTGGAACGTTAAAGCTAACCAAGACCAAGAGTCCAACAATGAGTCTAATAATGAGAATGGTATTCCCCTGGGTAGACCAACCAGACATAAGGTCAGAGTTTCAAGAAGTCATCTATTGCAAAGTGCATTCAAGGTGCTCGATAAGCTGGGTTCCAATCCAAGCATCATTGAAGTTGAGTTTGCTGATGAGGTTGGCACTGGGCTAGGTCCAACTTTGGAATTCTATGCTGGTGTTTCTCACGCATTCTCACAAAAAAAGTTGAATATCTGGAGACCTGATGAGACTTCATTGGTCGATGATGTTGAGTATGTTACTTCCAAGAGCGGCCTATTTCCTGCTCCTCTGGACCCTTCTCAGAGTGGCTACAACAACAAGATTGAACATTTCAGATACTTAGGAAAGTTTATTGGCAGAGCATTGCTAGATAACAGGATTGTTGACATCAATTTGAGCAAATTGTTCTTCGAACTTGCTGCTTTGGAGTTGACCGATCAAGATTACAAGTTAAACAGAGTTACTTCATTGGAAAAGATAAAACTAGTAGATGGTCAACTCTATGAATCATTGAAGTATATCCAATCTAATGCTTCTTCTGTTGAAGACCTTGCTTTGTCATTCACGCTTCCAGGTTACCCATCTATTGAACTAATTGAAGATGGTGCTAACGTTACTGTTGTTCCAGGAAATGTGGAAAATTACATTAATGAAATCATTGATTATACTATTGGTAGAGGTGTCAAAGAGCAAATCCAGACTTTTATCGCTGGTTTCACAGAAGTTTTCCCATTCTACTCCATGCTTATCTTTTCACCTGAGGAACTTGTTGAACTATTGGGTAAATCAGAGGAAGACTGGTCTTATGAGACTTTGATTTCTTCATTACATGCTGATCATGGTTACAATATCGATTCCCCAACTGTTCGGAATTTGATCTCGCTAATGTCAAAGTTTGATGATCAAGAACGCCGCTTATTCCTTCAATTCCTGACAGGTTCTCCAAGATTACCAATTGGCGGGTTCAAAAACTTGAAGCCTGACTTTACTGTGGTGTTGAAGCATAGTGAAGGTGATTTGAGACCTGATGACTACTTACCAAGTGTTATGACTTGTGCCAATTATTTGAAGTTACCAAGCTACAGCTCCATAGAAGTGCTAGAAGCTCGTGTGAAGCAGGCTATTAGTGAAGGGAGAGGCAGTTTCTTATTATCATGAATTTCAATTAATCTACATTTTCTTATAGTATTACTTGCATGAAGAACATGTAGGAGCGCGTATACATCTTCGGATGAGAAGGTTGAATATGGATTCAGCAGCTTGTGTCACTCCAAACTTGCGAGTACCTCTTGAGTCACTATGGCTTGAACCAGTCTCTCAGATCTTAGATACTGAGCACCACGCTCTCTCTTATAATAAATTAATGGAGAATGAACTTTTGACACAAAGAAGGTTCAGAGCAACTTGATGTGTTACCACGGCAACAGGCCTTAGTTGGGGCCAACTGAAAAGGAGAAAAAAAACTTGCGCAATTCTCGCGAAATATGAAAAAGAGCCCGTTTCGCTGTCTCTTCTTTTAGCCAGATTTACGCCAAAAACGGTATCCAGATTTCGCGAACCCGTTTCTTGCAAAAAAACAGAAATTGATTCACGTCTGCAACCACAACAACCAAATTCAACTTGGAAAATACAACGAAAATAGGGCATATTTTGAGCTCAAAGCGAGAGAAGAAGAGACACTTGGATTTCATATAGACCAAGAATCACGATCAGCCCGTTTCCCCTTGCAAATACCGCGACATTTATCTGTTTATCTGAAACGATCTACACACGCGCGTAAACACATGAAACCACTGTCAGTTTCGCACGGTTTTTTTGTCTAGCGAAAAAAAAAAATCCAGATAATCGTTGAGGAAAAAGAATCGAAGTCCAACCAGTTGGAACCATTTCCCGCTAAAATAGTTTCTAAAACACACACCGGTGCTCTCCAATTGCCCCACTACCTCACAGACTGTCCCATTTGCGAGTTTTTGACTGTTTGGTTGGCATTTTCCGTCTTTGTGACCTGCTGTCCACTCATTGTTCCCCCGTTCCTGCATCGGTATCAAGGATTGCCCTTTAGTTCCCCAAGAACTCCCATACTTGCAAAGTTTGAGCTACTACTCATTATTAACACTTCTGAGGTGATCCCCAAAGTCCTCAAATTTCATTCTGTCCCAATAGAGACCTGTGAAACCAGCTTCAACACTATTCATTCATTTTCCAACTCCACTTTAACTTCACCAGTCTGAACTATTCCTACTTCTCATCCCTGATATATTGTTCATCTAGCATCTACAGTTACCATGTCTGACAGCATACTTACACAACAGTCGTCTGTGACGAGCATGAAATCCTCACTGTCTCATAAACCAAGCAAGTCTATCGACTCCAAAGATTCCGGGAAAGAACAAATCGATGGGTCAAGCCAGCTGCAAAGTTCCAAATCAGACGACGAACAGCTCTCCGCATCCCCTGGTGTTTCTGCTGTGAACGGGCTCCAAGATGATAACAATGTTGATCAACAAGAGGCAAACGATATCGTTCCACAACCGGATGAAGACATCAATGCTGAAGACGAGTCTGATTCTTCACATTTGAAACCACAGGACAAGTTTTTGGCCACTCCTAAACCTTCACAAGACTTTGGCGCTTCATTATCCCCAGGATCGCTTCCTCGACACCCAGGCACTCTGAACGTCAACGCCCTTACGAGTTCCAAAGAGCCCACGGTGTTGCACGATCAGGAAAAAGAAGAGTCCAGTGACGATGAGCAAGAGGAGGACTCAAGCAAGACTCTGG
>JAKTWU010000285.1:0-34622 GCA_030582435.1 Taiozyma onychis
AAGGCGTGCGACTGTTAATCGCAAGATCGACAGTTCGATCCTGTCCAAGGTCGTTATTTTTTTACTTTTTGCCAAAAAGTCCGCCAAACACAGAGGTACCGCTTCCAAAGACACATATCTATCATCTTTCAATATCAACACAAGGCAAAATGCGTAACATAAGAAGAAACTAGAAAACTCTTATATAACTTAGATAACTAACTACTAAATACAAGCTTGATAAAAAAAAAACAATCCGCCCGAAAAACAAAAAAAGTCCGCATGAAGAAAGACTCCAAAAAGACAGAGGGACTTTCATGCGTATAAGTGAGTTGGTGTGTTTATTTGTGTTTATATCATGTTCAAGAAAGGACTGATGAGCTTAGATTAATGATTGGCCTTTCAGTTAAAGTTGATTTGAAAAATTCAAGTGCGTCCTAAAAAGGTTTGAATGTGAAGAGAGGATAAGATATACTGGGAGGTATTTTAGAACTACGTATACAATGCCCCCGAACTTGTTCCTATCTGCTAAATACTAGAAGAGATACAGCTGAAGCTACAAAACTCACCTCTATATGCAAAAAAGCTGTCAAATTAAAGCAGAAGTATTATATACATGTCATTCAACCAAACAATCCCAGATCATAACATTCAAACTCTTGATTCCTCGATCAATTTCTCAGCTCTTGATTCTTGTAGTAATTTAGCTTCTTTTAATAATCTTTTATAAGTACGCTTCTTTTCTCTAGATAAGATTGGAGTTTCAACTGAAATGTTTGGACTTGTGAATTTCAGTTCTGAAATATCAAGCATATCACCTTTGATTCTTCTTTCAGCACCACCTTTTAGAATTTCAGTTTCAAAGTAGTTTGATAAGTCTGAAGCAGTTTTAGCCTTGGTTAGTACAAAATCAGGTATTAAGTAACCAGATTGTTTTTGAACTTCCAAACTTAGATCGAAACGGAGTTGTAGATCTTCAAGTTCGATTTGTTGGAGGTCTGTTACTTGTTCGCCTTCAATCTTTGTGTATGCGTTTTTGATAATTTGTTCGAATTGGTCTAAAGATTCGGCTTTAGTTTTGCTTAACCAAGAATCCACTTTGAAACCATTTAATCTTTCAAGCACAGTTCTTTGATCTTCTTTGAACCCCTGAACACCAGCATCTTCAGCCTCAATAGCCATCTTACTCTTTCTACCAATGAACTCAATCTTATCAACTCTCTTGGTTACTATCTCGTCGTTTTCAGCCTTTTGAATGACATTATTTATATCTTCAGCTTTTTCAACTTGTTTCTTCTTTTGTTGATCTTTCTTGACATTGAACCAGTCCATAAACCCAAGGGAAGGTCTAGTGGTGTGGAGCAGTCTCAAAGATGATGGTGTTCTTCTGGTGATGGTCGATCTCAACATGGCTGAATAGGGAAATGATGGGATGGACGGACTTCATTTTGAACCTCTCAGTTTTTTTTTTCACTTCCCGAGACATTATGACTTTGTGAGGTATTGACTTCCTAATCGGGTAATCAAGTGAACATCGGGGACGGAGGAACTGGATTGAGGCTTTAAAACAGCGTTACCAGATGGCTGGAAAAGAAGAAATATATGTGTATGCCTGTGTTAGTCAAACTCAGATCACAACAGAGCTCACAGGTGGTTTGTCTTCAGTCTTCACTCATTTGCCTGTTCACAGATTCCTTTTGTGATAAGGGCAATTTTTTCTGTAAAAATTGCAACCAACAAAGACACAAATTATATGAAGAAGAACTGAATAACCCAACTTGAAATCCTCAGATTCATTCTTTTATTGCTAAATTTAACCCTGCTACCTGCTTTGCACTATCTGCGTGTCATATTTCAGTTCCGTAAACAATCAAAATCTGTTAACCACAAACAATGGGTATTTGCCTGTCATGTTTGAAAGGTCCTGAGGGCGATGACCAACCAGTGAGTACAACAGAATCGAACATGTTCCAATCCTTCAGACTACTAACTATCAGTAGTACAATGAGAACTCACGTCTATTAGGCGAACGTGATCAACAGGACTACGATAGAGACGCTGAACTGAGAGCCAGGGAGGAAGAAATAGAGAAGATTGTAAATGAGACGAATGAACAGCTTATAGACACCACCACTTTCTTCCAGAACGGGCAGCAAGCCGAGCTGAAGATCGTTAAAAAGCCATTGAACGGACTGATACAAGATGACGATAGACTGACGTCCCTCCAGAAGAAGGCCCTGAGCAATTTTGAGGACTTGTCCAACGAAGAAATCGAAGAAGTGAAACAATTGAATGACAAGTTACTGGAGACTGTCAAACATGAGACCCAACTACACAAACAAGGTCCACTGCTGGTTGAGTTCTAACTAAGATCTGAGATCTGAGCTTCCAATTCCCATACACCTTCGAAGTTCCCTTTCCAGTGCTTTATTTATGTCCCAGACGATACCAATGTGTTTATGTGTTCGCGAACTCGTTCTGTAAACCTCCTCTCTCATTCCTTCTTAACTTTGAATGGAAAAACCCAAGAATCACTGAAAAGCGCCAAAATGACAGTAAACAAAAGAACCAAACGCGATCAGATCAACGGCAAAACCCGCAAACCCACAGCGATGGCCAAAAACAGAAGAAAAAGCAACGCTCCGGGAACCTCCTCAGAGACTCCGGTCTCAAAGAGACGGAAAACCGAGGTCTCAGGCGATCTCTATGACAAGTTGAAGCAGGTGCTGCTCGATGTCTATAAACTTGCAGACAGTCAAGGTTATGAGATCGCAACTGATTTCCTGGAATTACCCTCCAAGACAGAATATCCTGACTATTACCAAGAGATTGAGAAGCCAGTTTCCATAGCTGAGATTAACAGAAAGATTAGCAAGAAAGAATACTCTTCTGGTCTAGAATTCATCCAGGATTTCAAACTAATGGCTGATAATGCTAGTCAATACAACGAAGAAGATAGTTTGATTGCACAGAATGCTCTGACAATCTTGAGTACGGTCAAGTCTGCTGTGGAACAACGAGAGCCTCATGCTCCATTGCCAAAGATCAAACTTCGTCTGGGAGGTCACCATGCCCCTACTGCTCCTGCCCCTGTTCCTGCTACACCATCAACTCCAACATCATCGTCAGAGAAATCTGACTTGAAGCAAAGATTCACAGAGATCATCGATGAGCTAATAAATTTCGAGGACAATGAAGTCAGAATTGGTGAACCGTTCATTGAAGAAGTCAGTCGTAAAGATTATCCCAACTACTACAAGCTCATCAAACACGCCATGGCTTTCTCCACAGTCAAGAAGAACATTAACCTAAACAAAATCAAGACTATTGCTGACTTTGTGAAGCATGTTGATCTAATATGGCATAATGCTCAATTATACAACGAAGAGGGCAGTTTGATTTATGAGGATTCAAAGACCTTACAAAACCATTTTGATAACCTGATTCAACAGCTAAAGAAAGAGTCTACCATCCCTGAAGAAGAAGAAGAAGAAGAAGAAGAAGAAGAAGAACGAGAAGAAGAAGAAGAAGAAGAAGAAGAAGAAGAAGAAGAAGAAGATGATGATGATGATGAGCCAGAAGACTTCAACATGGAAGACTCCATCCTTGACACACCACAAGAAGTCTTGAAGGACACCCAAGTAGAGGAAATTGAAGTTGAAACTCCTGTGAAGAAAAAACTAGGGAGACCAAGAGGTAGACCTGCTAAATCCAAGCTTAATATGGTGCAAGACGTTGAAGAAGAGGAGATCCCCGAACCAGTGATTCCTGAATTCATCCCAGAGCCATATGTGCCAATCGCATACTCCATTCTAAATGTTCCTTCAAACGTTGCCAATGATGAGCTATATATTCCACAGAATTATATTTCAAAGATCCTAGAAACCACCAAAGCAAGAGTGGAACAAAGCCCTATAAAGGACTCACTCATCGAGGAAATCACGATCTCATCGTCACGTTCTATCTATAGACAATCAGTGAAATCAACAAACAATGGCCAATTACCTACATTGTTTCAAAATTGGTTTGAATACAAGTTCCTTGCCACTGAGAAACCTTCCAAGAATTTCTCAATCACTTTACCTCCACAACAAAGCGCAGTATCTGTCGCTGCTGGTCTAAGTGACTCTTTGATCAAGATCAAGCATACTGCGGCACTGACTGTGAATGGTGAGCGTGTGAATCCAACTCCATCAATCCACTATGCTGATAATGGTAGAACTTTGACATCAAGATACGAATTGAAATTACCAATGGGGTTGAATAAAGTTTCATTCGATTTGAATATAGAAAATGGTCAAGGTTTGTTTGCTGATGAGGAGACAAGATCATCGAGAGGTAACGACGGGAGTATACAGGACACTTTGGTCTTTTGGATTGAAGTTTCATGATTCTTTACTAAAGTTGGGGTCGACGACGTGTGTACTATAATGTTTATATTTACAAACTAAACAGTTTATCACATTACCCGTAATAAAAGTGGTCTCTAGTCTATAAAAAGGTAACAAGGATATTATTCGCATCAGAATGTTAATGTTCATTTTCTTTGACCTCCCAGCGTGAAAGCGACGATTAAAGCAGCACCGAGTGCAACGATGGCACCAGAGATAACAACTTGATTAGGAACACCAGGGATAATTTCACCATTGGAATCAGCAGTCTTAGTGTCTTTGACCTTAGATCTTTTCTGGTGATAATCATCCAAGTCGACGGAATCATCTGGATGATGGATAAAGATATCCGCTTTTTCTAGTTTGGAGTTTCTGCTGATTAAGACACAGTCGATTAGATCTTGATCGTTGGTGATGGCAACTACATCGCCTTCATCATCGATATAACTGATTGAAAATGAGTCATGGGACAGTTTGTCTAGTTCGGATTGATTTAATTTGGATTTAATTATGGTCTTCAATTCTGCAAACCCATCAGTTGGCTTCACGCTGATTCTATGGACCCTTGAACTTGGAGATTTGAACTTAAAAGCAAACGGTTGCTCTTTAATGTCAATTGCGGATTGCACTTGGGAAGCACTGTTGTGATCATTTGTAACGGAGACAGAATCACTTGGACGCAGATTGTCAATGGCAGAGTTGAAGCCACTTAGTGAAAATTGATTGATCTCACTTTGACTGATATCTGGGATAGTACCAGAAATACCGCTATCAACCTGAGAGTCAGAATGCACCGACTCAGTGTCATCAAGGGATTTCCAGAATCTGTTCCAAGCTGGACCTTCACCATTAGATTCGTTGTCTTCTTCATTACTTTGCATCATTGTAATTTGATCTAGTGTAGAATAAGTCAATTTCAAGACTTCAACAATACCAATGATTTCATTGTTTTCAACAACTGGTAAGTTCAAATAGTGGCCATCAAACATCTTTCTCAAAGCGGCTTGAATAGTCAATTCTTTAGGAGCAACATCTGGTTGAGCAGTCATGACTCTAATTACAGACACAGTCTTTGGGTCTAGACCAGCAGCAATAACTCTCAAGACAACGTCTTTTGATGTAAAAATACCAGTGACATCTTCGTTGGAATCCTTCACTAAAACAGCAGTAGTGTGGTTCTCTTTCATCAACAGAGCAGCATCATAGACATTCGTCTTGACATTGACATATGATGGGATTGTACAGCCATCTAAGACAGACTCTAAAGTTGGACCATTCATAACACTTTTCAAATTTTCGAAATACTTGATGACTTGTAACGGTTGTTGAGACATACCCATTTCGTTCTGGACACCTTCAAGAGCATCATGTAACTTCTTTGACGATTCGTACAATCTTTCCAGTTTCTCCATGGCTTCTTGGTAGCACTTGGTGATATCCAAGACACCAACAATGTGTGATTTTTCATCCAAGACAGGTAAATGTCTGAACCCTCTTTGAACCATTAAGTTTAAAGCTTCAGAAGCTGGGGTATCAGAAGTGGCACATAAAGGATTTGGGGTCATGATCTCTTCGATCAAGACACTTCCGGCATTCAAACCTTTACCAACAACTCTAAAAGCAAGATCTTTAGCAGTGAAGATCCCCAGTAAAGTCTCATTGTCATCAACGACCAAGATACAGTTCTCTCTTTTGGCACCCATGAGTTGAGCAGCTTCATAGGCAGTGTAAGATGGCTTTAAAGTGACGGGTTCAGAAGGCTTCAAAGAAAGCACAGTACCAGGTTGGTGGTTTCTGTGGCGCTTTTTCGTGGTAGTGGTCTTTGAGTATCTCTTCTTGCTGATGTCGTTCTCAACACGGCGTCTGATAGCCTCATCCCTTTTGGACTGTCTCTTTCTGGACTCTAAGACATCGAGCGTTGGCGTACTGGAGGAGCCACTGACGGAGGAGGCGGTGGATTTCTTTGGAGTTCTCAGGGACATAGTGTGCAAATGCGGCTAGTAAGAAGTCTTCCAAGAATACTCAATGGCCTTGGACTCACTGAAAGTTGGAATGTTATGTATTGAACAAAAAAAATTGAAATCAAAACAAACACAAAAATCGGTCACGTGATATATTGTAGTTGAAAGAAAACTAGAGACTAAAAAAAGGATCAAGAGACTAAAGGGTCTGGAGAGGCTTCCTATAGAATTGAGAGAAGAGGTTGAAGTCAGTAAACACTTTGAGTAATTGCCATCGGATCTGATTGAACTAGCTTATTTGATATCATTCCAATCAGGATCAACAAGAGTATAAACGTCAATCAAATGTGGAACGACACAAATATCAAACAAATAGCTGTGAGATTTGCAATGGCATTGACAATACCTTTTGGTGGCAATGGTGGTATAGTGTAAATACTAGGTCACGCATTGACTGGAATCAATGGCACCTTACTATGCTTCAAAATACCAATAACAAAGTAACAACGACTGGAACATTACCAACAATCTCCCTGATGCATTTTTTGACACATTTTTTACCCAAAGGAGCCATATACAGTAAAAATAAAGTTCCCACTCAGGACGTGACTATAAAAGCAGGACAATGCCCCTGAACAATCACCATCCCACCAGAACCTTGTCCAACTAATAGATTCCATCGGCGCTTAACATGACCATTACCTCCGCCGTCGGCGCGCTTCTTCAGGATAATGCTGTGTTCAAATTCCTTAACCTACACATCACAAACATCGCCATCAACACTTTGAAGACTTCCTATCTCCCAAAGCATGTTGCTTTCATCATGGATGGGAACAGAAGATTCGCAAAGACCAGAGGGTTAAAGTTGGCTCAAGGTCACGAAGCTGGGTCCTATAGCTTGATCACGATTGTCGATTCTTGTTACCTATTGGAGATTAAGCATTGTACTGTCTATGCCTTTTCCATCGAGAACTTCAACAGAGCCAAGGAGGAAGTTGACACTTTGTTTAATTTGTTGGTTGAGAAGCTGAATCTATTCCTTGAGAACAAGTAAGCATTGCTTATGGCGCTTTGTGTGGGACAGATACTAACAGCCTTATCAGATCTGAATACAACAAACATGCACAGATCAGGATTATTGGTAACAGATCGTTTATTCCACAGGAGACTTTGACAAAGTTGGAAGAGATTGAGGAGCTTACAAGCCAAAACAATGAGTGAGTATACCTCAAAACCCTTTCATTATCCACCATCTGAGATACTAACACCCTCAGTCTTATTTTGAACGTCTGTTTCTCATACACTTCAAGAGACGAGATTGCCCACTCAATCAGAAATATCACAGATCAAGTGCTAAAGCAAGATATCTTAGTCAATCAGATTACGGAAGACCTCATCCAGAATAACTTCTACTTCCATGATGACACCCCGAAAGTTGATATCTTAATCAGAACTTCAGGTCATACAAGATTGAGTGACTTTTTGATCTGGCAAGTCAACCAGGGATCAGAGTCCAGGATCCACTTTGTTAACACCTATTGGCCAGATTTTAATCAATTCCAATTCTACAAGATCTTGTTACAATATAGTTATGAACAGAAAGTTGCTGAAACGATTACCAGCATTCAGGAGAAAGTTTGGTTCCCTACTGAGAAGAAAGATTTTGACATCAAATCATTACCTCCACCACCACCGTACGTCTCAATATTGGGTAAGACCAATTGAACAAAGATACCACTAGAGAAGAAAAAGAGGAAGTTACCTCTTTCGTACACTCATCATAATGAATATTTATGCATTGCTAGTCATTTCTGTTTCCATTTATAAACATCTACCACGGGTTAGACCCTCTATATAGCTCATTTCACCAAATACATTAGCACTCATTCATTTTCATCTTTACCCAGTACAAACGTCTCCAGGATTTCATTCTTTTCCTTCTTTTTCTTTTCTTTTGTCTTGGCCTCATCTATGCGTCTAATAAATGCATTGAACATCACCACTTCGGCCACAAGAGTCAATATCCCAAAGAACAAACATAGCAGCACTCTTGTAGCCAATGAAAAATAACCGGAGGTGTTTGTCCAATACCAAATGGCGTAAACGACAGACCCAACCGATATGAAGACATTTAATATCGTAGTGATCTGATTCTTGACCTCTTTGGCCATTTCATTAGGTGAGATGTATTCATCATCCTTCTTGATTTTATCGCGGTTAATCATCGCTTGGTATTCCTCTTCTTCAATCTTGTATTTCAACTCATCAAGCTGCTTCTTAAATTCTGGGGTATATTGTGATTTCTGCTCGGGCTCTTTGTAGAACTTCAGTTCCTTTGTAAGCTCTGATAGTGGGATTTCTTCGAATTGTGTCTGCTGGAGATAGATTAAATCATTTGTTGTTATCCAGCCTCTCTCGAGAACAACGTCGCCTTTAGGGACATTCGCTATCTTTTGCTTTATAGTGTCTGGCAGTTGGTATTTGGTCATGGTTATCAACAAGTTAGATTGGTCGGCTGGTTATATATTACCTTCTAAAGGGTTGATGAGAGGATTAAGAAGTGATCATCACCAAGAGTTCTTTGTCACAAACCTCAAACTCATATCGCCGATGAGAGAATAGTTATCACGTGATCAATACAGAACTCAAACTGGCAAACACTTGTTGAAAGCCCTTGTAAATTCCGGAGGGTTGGCCGAGTGGTCTAAGGCGGTAGACTTAAGATCTACTGGACGGTTGTCCGCGCGAGTTCGAACCTCGCATCCTTCAATATTTTTTTATATCTTTTTAAATGGTCCGCCAATATTCTAAACAAAAGCATAAGCTAAGCATGCTGTAATCACCCTCAATCCCTCATATATAATTCGTAATTAATGAGCTCCAATATTTCTTTGAACTTATCAAACAAAAAAAATAGAAGTTCGCGGATTTACGGTTCCATTCGCGATAGCCCGATTCTCGGGAAAGCCCCTGAGCCAACCACAACATCAAGAAATAATCCTGACATGGTCGGAGACACATCGCGAATGACTATTGTGTTTGGGGGGGTTTATATTAAAGGTCACTGTTTCTGCCCTCTTTCTTATCTTTTCCATCAGTGAATAAATAACATACAACACGGACTACTCATATTTAACGATGCTTGCACTAAGAAGAAACCTGAGCTTATCCAAGACTACATCTACAGCTTTTACAAGACTTCTCTCCATCAAGACACTCACTACTCCTAACGAAAATGCTTTGAAGTTCCAAGTGGATCAGCCATTATTACACAGCAACACTTCTTACCAGATCTCATTGCAGAACCAACACCAATCTCCACTAGCAGCCAAGATCTTTGACTACTCCAACGAAGTGGAGTCCATCCTTATTGGTTCAGACTTCATCACCGTCAACAAGAACGAGTTTGCCCATTGGAACCAAGTGAAGCCACTTGTGGAATCCATCTTGGAAAACCACATCATCAAGAAAGAGCCAATCATCAATGAAGGTTCGTCGTCTGCCAATGACATGTTCGCTGAGAACGAAAACTTGTCAGAAGAAGACCAAGAGATCACTGAAGAGATTGCCGAATTGATCGAAACCAGAATTAGACCAGCGATCCAAGAAGACGGTGGTGATATCGTGTTTTTGAGATATCACGACGGTAAAGTCTACGTGCAATTACAAGGCGCTTGCACTTCCTGCTCCCTAAGTGATGACACTTTAAAGAGTGGGATCGAATCAATGCTAAGTCATTACATTGAAGGTATCGATGAAGTGATCAACTTGGCAGAAGTGGAATTCAACAAGTTTGAAGAAAAACTAAGATCTCAAAGAGATGCCAGATAGATCATCACTGTTCTATTTGTTAATACTTCATCACTATTGCATTCATATTTTCCAGTTCATTTCCACGTTTCCTCTGTTTGTTAGTTTATTTTGTTTTTAGCATGTTTAGGTAGGGACGTTACTACAAGAGTTCGTCAATTTTGGGCATTAATATATCATTTATTGATTTATTCATCACTCGTACAACTTTCTGTATTTCTCTATCTGTTTCGCAAGCTTGATATCAACGTCGCTGACGCCGTCAACGTCGTGTGTTGTTAGCGTTATCTTCACCTGGTTGTATGTCTGTGTTGGAGGTTGTTAGTGAAGAAACATAGAATCAAATATTATAGCACTCACAGTCAAAATGGTTGGATGATGACCCAAAAGGTGCGATCTAAGCGAGATCTGGTTAAGGAATCCCTGCGGAGTCAGTTAGTATTCAACTCATGTTCATATCGGGTTTGAATTGCACCAACATACCCATGTTTGTTCAAAGTTCTTCAATCTGTACTCCTTTTCAATGACAGACGCACTATCACACCCAGAATCAGTCACTTTCCACCCGGACAAATTCGCCTTCGATAAAGCCTCGGCCAATTCTTCCAAGGCGAACTTCACCGGTGCGACTTTAGTGACTTTGTTGTACATTTCAATGGCGATGAACCGCCAGTGGTTGTGTCAAAAGCTCCAAGTGTCAGGTATATTTTGATCTCGGACAAAATTTCATGAAAACAACACCATCTTCCACTGCAAAATCACGGCGTCCGCACCTTTTAACCAGTCCAATGGCCTCCATAATCGCCATATTGGACCCAAATGCACAGAACCTGATACACAGAAGCTATACACAGTACGAACTGCCCATTTGCCTCGACGAACTCCTCGAGAAGTTTAGAAAGCTGATCAACATCAACCCACATCCGGTTATACATGATGATGAGAACGGTGTCAATTACGTGTACATAAGGCAGAGTAATGAGGGTATATACCTGCTTATAATCACATACTACGAGCATGTCAACGCAATGGTGCTGGTCACTTTTCTGTACAAGTTGATGGATATTCTACTGAGTTATTTCAACGTGAAAATACTGAACAAAGACTTGATCGTTGATAATTTCAATTTGATCTATGAATTGTTTGACGAGATTATGGATTATGGGATCCCACAGCTAACTGACATCAGTATCTTGAAAGATGTGATTAAGCTAGAAGTTTCAAAGAATGAAATTGGCCCAGAGGATGATGAAATGAAGGATTCAGGTCCAGAGGTTTCATTATCCACAAAGTTCAAGTCCAAAAAAGTCAGAAAGGAGATTGAAGAGGTCCAGGAGTCTGTTCAAGGATTCATCAACTCCAGCGTGCTAAGATCTTCTACACAGGCCATTTCTTGGAGACCAAAGGGGATTTTCTACAAGAAGAATGAATTCTTTGTGGATATCTTTGAAAGAAACGAGTTGGTTGTCGATCTGAACAGTAAAATCGTTAAGCATGTCATCCATGGTGAATTTCAGATCAAATGTTATCTATCCGGTATGCCACTCCTCAGGATTGGGTTGAATAAACTCACTGATCAAGAACCAGAGTTCTTGTCAAACTTAAAATTCCATCAATGTGTCCAATTAGAAGAGTTCCATAACAATAGAGTCATACAATTCATCCCTCCAGATGGGAAATTCCAATTATGCAGCTATACACTAAACCTTAAGGCGCTACCCGTGGTACAAATCTTGACTCATCAGTTCATGCAGGATGATGACTTGTTAAGATTCAAGATCACACTACGCACGAATTATAGAATGAATTTGACTATTTCTAAGATGCTGGTGAAGATACCCATTGACTTGGATCGGTATGACATTGATTTCAAGACTAATCCAAAGTTTAAAACTGGGATAGGCAAGGTCCTTTATAAATTCGACGAGAATGCCGTCATTTGGGATATTGAGCAGATCTCGGGTGATCGTACCGTGACAATGATGTCGCAGTTCCAATTGAAGTCAGATAAGCCCATGGAAACCACTGAACTAGGTATGGACCCACCACCAAAAGAGTTGAAACCACGGTTTGCAAAAATCCAGAAACAGATAGAGTCAGAGACAGTATTCGACGAAGAGCATCAAAAAACCAAGAACATTGAGATACAATTCGACTTGCCTGATTACACAGTGAGTAATTTAAGAGTTGATTATTTGAAAATAACAGAGGATCAATTAGAATTCACTTCGTTCCCATGGGTTAGGTACAAATCTTTAAGCGATGATGATTACATTTACAGAATATAAAACGAAGCTCTCATCTTTGGCATGATGAATATGGTTAATTAAGTGGGGTCATAATATAGAATCTATTTTAGGCATCATTAATGTCGCTTTTTAGATCATTGATAATGGTTTCTCTCTTTAGGATTTGTTCATTCTCTTCTTGGTACTTCACACTCCAGTCGTTATATAAAGATTCGTTCACTTTCACAATTCCAATTCTCACTCTTTCAAAAAAGCCAGTCTTGAAGCTTCTAATCTCTTTTAGCCATTGCTTGGAAATGTTGTTAAACCCAAAGACGAGACCAAAAGAAGACAAGCCAGCCATTGAGTATAGGCTGAAGTCAAAGGCAACAGCTCCAGTAATTGAAACTAGAATAATTGGCAGCTGCACACCAAGAGCATTCGTCAGTAGGATCTTTAGGGCTTGGCTTTGCAAAGTAACTAGATCGTTTTTTGAGATTTCCTCTTTTAGTTTGGTCAATGCATTTTGATCCAGTTTTGATAGATCTTCATCGATAGTTTCACCATGCGTTTGGAATGATGAAAAGGAGTCAATCTGGCCTTTCAGATAACTGTAATTCTTTAATGAAGCCTTCAATAATGAGGTATGGATCATTTGCGATAAGATAGCTTGTACGTCATCGGCATTGTAGTATAATTTCCACCATTGTAAGTTTTTAGACTCAAATGCGGTAACGTGAGGTTTCAACACCATTTGAAATTCTTTATGTGAAGCCTGATCCCAGGTTTGAATGTATTCCTTGATACGCTTGTCCTTGACGTTCAATTCCTCCACTGTAATGGAGTTCTCTGATAGCTGCTGGGACAAGTTACTCAAGATGGATTGATATAGATTTTTCAATAGAAATGATGATTCAGTTACCTTTTGTAAAAACTTGTTGAATTCTGGTAAGTTCGAATTAGAGTATAGTTGGGTATAAATGGTGGCGTTTGATGGCGATTCCGCTAGCAAGAGCACAGCTTTCTCTGATAGTGTGGAGTTGATCTGTTTGTTGTTCAATTCAGGGATGTCTGATTCTTCAAGGGACCCATTATAGGATACATCGTTCCAATCATAGACTGGCCATTTGGAAATACTTGATGGTGTAGTGTCTTGGAATGATATGTATAAATGGCAACCATCTTCACCATTCAATGTGTCGTTGTCATTCAGCTCAAAGAGTTCAAGGTTCAATTTCTGTAAGATTGGGGATGGGATGTCGTAAAAGCTGTCATTCAGTTCAAACTGGCTTGAGTATCTGATAATGTTGTTTGACTTATTGCTCCTCTGGGAGACTGAATTGTACCAAGCTTGATCAGAAGCAAAAGGGTCTGATAATAATGTATTCAGTAGTGAGGGTTTAGAGCCAATTAGACCAATTCTAATGGGAGCAGATGGGTCCCTTAGAAAATGCGTTGTGATACTAATCTTACTCCATAGTCCCTGTTTGTTTTCAAAAGCAGAACGAGCTCTCTGCAAGGTTAGGACTGGATCTTTTGTGTCATGGACAGATTCATTGGGTATTGTTGATACTTGTTCAGGTGTTTCCGGGTTCAAGCTCACACCTCTGGAAGCAGTCGTAGCTTCTGCAGTGATAGTGGAGTAAACACGTCTCAGAGTGCGCCAATTGAGCAGGTTTCTTTGCATCATTGCCCCACAAACACTCAAAGACCTGCACTGTTTGGACTTGTTTCCGTTCCAAAAAGAGACGAATATCTTTTCATTCTGGACTCAAAAATGTAGAACGAGTTCGCGGTCTCTCTTTTGCCCCGATACAGTAATTTCCGTATTTGGATATTTACTGATCTTTGTTCTTTTTCAACATGTGAAAGTCCAAATCCTCAAACCCAAAAAGAACCAAATTTGCTTCTTTTGCTGGTCCTTTTGCCAGGGTTCCTCTCCTTAAATCACAATACAAACACTGCAAACACACACACACACACACACAGAAAACGCGCAGACACAGAGACACTGTGGAAACTTCAACAGGATTCCATAAGCAGAGCAAAAGTTTCTAACTTCATCACTTTTTGACGCTTTCAACAGTCTTCCCCATGTTTAAAAGGAATAGCGCAATTCACAACTCACACACAACTGACACAGGGTTAATGCAAGTTCAGGACTCCAGAACGCCCATGGAGGTGCTGCCGGAGGATGAGCTCCGCCAGTCACCAACGCGGACATCGCTGCCTCCAATTCAGGCATCACGTTCAGCTAGAGTAATACCCATCTCATCACCAGCTCCACCCATAATACAGAACAAAGCTACCATCAGAAAAGATGACACCGATGAGGAGGACGATATTGACTCTGATGCTGAAATACTGGCTATCCAAGCACTGGGACAACTGAAAAATAGTGGACCCCCAACACCAATTTTATCACACAGCGCTATCTTTCAAAGTGAGGAAAATGCGGACTCAGATGTGACTGATAACGACATGAATTACGATACAGCTAATGAGAATGAACCAGATATCAAACCTTTTGCCAGATCAAGAAAGCTCTTGAGAAAGATGAAAGACTACCCAATTGTGAACTCTGCTGTTAGGGTATATAAGTCCAATAAGCCTGCTATCAAATATGGTGTCGAGATGGTTGAAAGAGCAACGCTCCCTATGGTCACCATGCTGGAAGAAACTAGACAGGACTGGAAGAGAAAAAGAAGATTGAGCAGAGCTAATGAGATGTTTCCTGATGATGAAAAAATAACCGTTTCAAGTCCTCTCCCTATCACCTTCAATCCGTCCAAGAAGCAGAAATTACGTTCCATCTCTGAGGCATTAGCTTTGGGTGATGAATTGAGAATGAACATGTCCATTGAGTCTAAGAAAAGATTAACCACATGCCTTCAGCTGCTGATGTTGGCAAACAAACAGTTATCTTCAAAAGTTACCGACTTACAAGATCTGATCAACAAAGAGAAGGAACTAATAGAGAGAAAGAGGAAACTGAAAGAAGAACAGACAGAAGGTGAACGTGAGGTATTTCATGACGCACAGGAGGATATAACCTCTGCCTCAACTAAAGTCATCAAACAAGAAATTGTCGGTACAGTGAAAAAAGTGGTGACATTGATCTCCAAATATGCAGGCAATTCATTACCAGAACCTGAGAGATCGAATGTCAGAGAGACATTGTTAAGGCTACCGAATAAATGGGCGTCACAGGCATCAAACTCGTTGTTGACTTATAACACTAATGGTAAAGTTCTTGTATTGGCAAATGAATCTTTGGATATGGTCAGTTCCGTGATGTCTGTGTTTGATGAAACTTTGACGAAGGCAGAAATTTGGATCAGGCAAAAACATGAGAAACAGTTAACGAAGCAGGCTATCTTGAACAGTTCATTAAAGAGGCAACATGATCAAGATGCCCTAAATCAAGAGACCCCACGGGCCCCATCTAACGCTTAATGATTTTTCTACGCCAATAAGCTTGCCTTGTATGTCTTTAACTAGGGTTGAAGCTAATTTTTACTTCCTTTGTTCAATGGTTTTCATGATAATATCTCCGTTCTTCTACATAATACAAGCGACAACTGTATCTAACGCATTTCATTATGACCTTTAGAGCAAGATTAACTTTGTAGGGCTTTTAACCTTTCCCTCATTTCATTTAGAACATGTTCATCCTCTTCTTCCACCTCAGGTTCTGGTTGAGGCTCACTGATATGGTTGCCAGGGAGTGAATCAACCTTATTGAATTTCTCAGAGGTGAATTGGTCAATGATCTTGTTGACCTCCTCTTCGACTTCCTCCTCCATATCTTCGTCTTCATCAAGCATATCCACGGTATCGCCCACCATTTCGTTGATTATACCACTCTTGACCAATTCTTGCTCCAATTCCCTCATCGTTCCAGTCAACTCAGGTAATCTTACCAAACTGTTCACCTCCCGCATTATCGTGGTACTCTTGGCCATATTTTGCTGTAATTTGACCATACCGAAAGCCTCATCTATCTGCATCCCCACACTATCCAATTGTGCCTTGGATTTGTAAAGTCTGGAGTGTTGTTTCTTGATACTGTATAGTTCACGGGCATAGATCTTCACACTCTTGATATCGTTCTTTTTGGCACTTTGCTTGATTAAAGTCTCGGTCTTCTTCTGTAGGGCTGTGATCTCTCTAAGGCTCTTCTCTAATGATCTGGTATTACGACGTATTAACCCTTTACATTTTCTATGCTAGTTGCCATGTTGTTAGTCTCATCACTATGGCAAGAGCTATACTCCTAGAAGCCGTATATTAAGACTTACTTGTTCTTTAGGGTCAGGACCCCATATGGCTTTCTTGATGTGGTTCATCGATACCTGTTTTCTCTGTTATATGCTGTATAAAAGTAACAAAGTGTCAAATGTTTAGCCTGTTTTTATCTTTCCAACACTTTGATTTTCTGTCAAAAACAACCGGTCAGGAAATTCGCGAATATTTTGATTACGTAAGCTGTTTGAAAACTGTTTAACTTAGCCACAGATTGCATCATCAAAATTGTCTCCAAGTAACGATCATTACTATGTAGTTTAGAAATAACATCAATTGAATTGTTTATACAAAGGGAGCAAGTACTAATAGCACAACAAGTACATAAGCAGGCCAATTCTCGAACCTAAAGGCATTGTTCTTATGACCAGAAGAGCGCGTGAAGTCAAACAAGCTGTCATCACTACCGGATCCATGAGAAGTACCATCCTTATTTTCATTGATCGAGCCTGTGAATAGAAGTGATGGGTTTTTTTTGAATTTTTCCATAAGTGATTCGTTATCAGAGTTTTTGTGTACCGCTTTGGGTGTACCGCTTTTCTTGTCTAAGAGAGTGCTCTCTTTAGGTTTCGTACTCTTCCCTTCTATTGTTTCATTTCTATTGGAAGACGAAGAGTAGCCTGCATTGCTATTTTTGGAGTGTTCTTTCAAACTCTCAGGTGTTATTGAGGTCGACTTTGGATGAGGACTATTGTGAGCGGTCTTCGTCGGCCTCTCAGAAGATCGGTCTGTTTTTGTAGGCTTCTTGTTCGGATTTTCAGAAGCAATATCTTTATCTTCCAGATCTTCGTCTTCTTTTTGGAGGCTAGACTCTTTGTTGAACAAGATCTTTTCGATATCTTCTTCTTCAATCTCAGACTCTTTGTTTCTCAATCCAATTCTTTTCTTCTGATCAAAGACAAACCTGGCCTTTGATTTTTCTATCGGCTTGAAGCCATCATCCTCTTCATAAGAAGTCTCATAGAGTTCCATCGCATTCAGCGATTTCTCACTAGGCGTTTCAATTTCTGGATCAAGATTCAGTGGGTTTTCAAAGGACTTTTGAGTTGGCATCTTCCCTGTTAGACCTTTACTTTTGTGCTCCAGTTGCTGCTTTTCCTTTTGAGTAAATGTTTCTTCGCCTACCAGCCTTGCCCTATTTTCGTCAGCTTCAGAGGCTTCATGAACATCAGAATAGTCGTGATCAGATTCCACCCTGTCAGAGCCATATTGTTCTTGATGATCATCATTTGGTTTTTCTTCTTCTTTCTGGACCACTTCATCACTGAGAACACCTTTAGTCTCTTCAACCAATTCATCAATTAGCAGGTCAACTTGATTTTCATCAAGACTAGTAACATCTAACGCAATCTTCTTCAAAAACGGTCTATGAACTATGTTATCAAACGTCTGTCTTTTATCGTCTGATAAAATGATATCCAAAACCTCCTGTGGAATCTGTTTCAATCTGCTTAGATTATAGTCTGACCACTTAATGTCCTTGTTATCTTTGTCAGATAAACCTTCAGTTGTCATCTTATCCAAATTTTTCACAAAGGCCTTCAACAACTCAAGATTCTCTTTGATGTAAGTAATACTCTCAAAAGTGGAGAGCGGCTTTCTGTTGTTTCCAGCAAGTGATTGTTCCCTCTGGTTTCCCGTAATAGGTCTTGAATATTCTGATATGTGTTCGTGAGGAAACACTGGGTCGCTCGCTAGAATCTGGTTAGGTTCTGGATTAGGGAGGCCTTCAGCTTGATTCTCGGGAAATACTCTGAATGGAACAGGAACTTCAATCTGCGGCTCTGATGTATTAGATTCCCTAGCATCATTTAGAACAGCCTTGAGGGCATTCTTCAATCTTTCAATATTGAGATGCTCAAGGCCATCATCCAAATTCAAATCAAAAAGGGAATCCGATTTCCCACTATATTCCAATGTAGGATCGGAAGAGAGAATTGGCTCACTAACAAATTTAGAAGTCTCGTTATTGGATCCAGAACCAATTGGCAAGGATATCTCGACACGACGGACATCTTCTAATGGGGTAAGATTAGTATGTGGAGATGCTTTCTCTTCGGTTACTTTGTTTTCTTCTGCTTCTTTCGAATGACGTCCAAGCTTGTCCATTCCTTCTTTCAAATACTTCTCAACACTATCCCTTATTATTTCTTCAATATTAGCATGTCCAATTGTGTTGGCATGAACAGTTTGTTCAGAATGAGTGCTTTCACCAATCACTGGGCTAGCAACTGACGATGACTGTTCAACAAATGTTGCACTGGGTTGTTCAACAGCCGGAATAGCAACAACTGGAGTTACCGAAGCCTCCGCCAAAGGTACTGCAGGTATACCAGGAACTGACGGCTCTAAAGCTTGGCTGTTGGAGGTTTGGAGGTCGGCCGCTTCCTTTTGTAAGCTTTTCATCTCCCCTTTTGGTACTTCGACAGTTAAAGGCTTTGGTCCTTGTGGTTCTAAAAGAGTTGTTTGAGAGGTTGTGGAAGTCAAAGCTGACTCTTGAATAGTGGTTGGAGATTTAACGTCAAGTGGTGAAGGCACATTTGTTGATGAGATTATATGATCACTCGTTTTCGATGTTTCAGGTTTACCATGGAGTACTTCAACGGTAGGAACATCGCCAGTTGTAGTAGAAATCGAGGCAGTGGTTGGAGCAAGTCTATTCGCCATTGTAGGACGGGAGGCAGGAAGGACCTCATCTGTGGATAAAAGTGAAGCAGTCTGCTCCGTTTGAGCCTCTGAACTCAACACGGTGGGCGCTGAAATGAGGGAATGTTCTTCCTTAATTGGTGAATCAGACATCTTGTCACTGTATAGCAGCTCATCAACTTTAAAGCTCTCACCTAGCTCCGACAAATCCTTGGAAACAGCCATCAACTGGCCCAAATCACCATCAACACCAGCAAGTCCTAGATCAACCTTGCTGTTTGAGCTGAGGCCATCATCACCAAGCTCTGCTGACAATATACTGACCAAATCACCTCCATGCTTTGTATCATCTACCGCGAGAAATATAGTCTCCGAATCTGGAGTTTCTTCAACAGCACCCACCGGTGTACCGACCTTATTATCATCACCTTCAACTTTATGGCCCTTGTTGGGATCATCATTTGGAATGATGACGGTGGAGAGCGCAGTTCCAGTGAGCAACAAAGTAATAATGGAGAAGCCAGAGATTCGCATGGCGTCTGTTGTTCTCAATAAATGAAAACAAAGGAATGATTTCTAAAAGAAGGCTGGCCTTTCAAGTGGTAGTTGATCTATTAATTGGATACACAGGAAACCAGCAGAACAGAACCCACAAAACCACATTACAGATAACAAAGTAAGTAGCAGGGAATACTAAACACACAATATTGCGAAATTGTGAAGTCGTGTTTGTGAAACCATCAAGGTTTTTGTGTCACAAAATTCAAGAGCTGCAAAAGCACAGACCTTACAGACTTGAAGCTTTCTCCAAAGAGGCCAACACTTCTTTCGCAATGTTCAAGTAGCCTTTCTGGATTGCCTCGTTGTTTGTGTCCAAAACAATAGGCTTCCCTTTGTCACTGTGTATGCAGATCTCTTCATTCAATGGGATCTCACCCAATAACTTCACACCTCTTCTCTTGGCCTCCCTCTTAGCACCGCCATCACCAAACAAGTGTGACTCGTGACTGCAGTTTGGGCAAATGAAATAACTCATGTTCTCCACCAGCCCAAGTATAGGGATGTCAACTTTGTTAAACATTGCAATACCCTTCACGGTGTCAAGTAAAGCAATATCTTGAGGGGTTGACACAATAACAGCACCGTGTATATGGATCTGCTGACTAATTGTAAGCTGTGTGTCACCAGTACCTGGAGGCATATCGACGACTAACACATCTAGATCGCTCCACTTGACGTCAAATAGAAGTTGTTGTAGCGCCTTCATAACCATCATCCCACGCCACACAACAGGGGTATCAGGCTCGATCAAGAAGCCCATAGACATCGTTTCAACACCGTAGTTCTTCAGAGGTAGTAGTTTACCGTCCTTTGAAAGCCTTGGTTCGCCTTTCAAGTTCATTAATGTAGGAATGGAGGGGCCAAAGATATCGGCATCCAACAGACCAACTTTCTTCCCAAGCTGCTGGAGTGAGACTGCCAAATTGGCAGAGACTGTGGATTTCCCGACACCTCCTTTCCCTGAAGAGACAAGCACCACTGTCTTAACGCCTGGAATGCGTTGTTTCACTGGTAGACCACGGCCCATGGCATTTCGCTTCGGTAGTCCCTAATGTAAAGTTAGGTGCTAATTTTGGAAACAGTGGCTGGTATGTAAACTTACCAGTGGATTCTCATGAAGCCGCACCCTATTTGTGCTGAATTGGCGCCTTAAACCGCCTGATAAGAGTAGCCTGAAAGGAGTTCGCATTGTTTTGTCAGGCTTCCCCAGGTTTTGAGTTGATTGTATTGTTGTCTTCAAAGAAAAAAAAAAAAACACATGAACTCATCACTACTTCTTACTGTATATACCCACAAAATCTGGCCTAAAACATGCTTCGAAGACTCTCAAGAAACCCGTTCGGTCACATAAGCGGGGCAAGGCGCAACTCTACTGGTCGTCTGCCGACAATTTACGCCCTTTCGACTCACTTATCTCGAGCTGCTATCGGTGTAATCAGAGTCTCAGGTCCAAACTCCACCAGGGTGCTGACAGAATTGACGAACAAGATGCTTCCCAAGCCACGTATGGCGCAAGTTAGAAAGCTGTACCAACCACAGACGACTAAACTACTTGACGAAGCGCTGGTTATTCACTTTCCCGAGCCAAAGACATATACCGGTGAAGACTTAGTTGAGCTTCATGTCCATGGCGGTACTGCTGTTATTCTGTCCGTGTTGAAAGCGATAGAATCATTACACACCCCAGAGCACCCAATTCGTTATGCTGAAGCTGGCGAGTTCTCTAGAAGGGCATTCGCCAATGGCCGCTTCGATCTTACTGAGATTGAGGGGATCCGAGAATTAGTCGATGCAGAGACAGAACAAGCACGTATTGCGGCTATTAATAGTGCCACAGGTGGCAATAAAGCCCTGTTCAAGGGCTGGAGAGAGAGGTTGGTGCATAATGTTGGACTACTGACAGCTATCATTGATTTTGCCGAAGACACTGAAATCGAAGATATTGAAAAGATTTACAACGCTGTGAGTTCAAATCTGGAAGCTCTACAATCTGAAGTTGAATACTTCTTGGAGAAAGGTGCAAGATCCGAAGTGTTATTAAAAGGCATCAAAGTCACACTGCTGGGTCCTCCAAATGCTGGAAAATCTTCCATATTGAACAAACTAGCCAGCTCAGAAGCTGCTATTGTCAGTGACATAGCTGGTACTACCAGAGACGTTATCAATGTCCCGCTAGATATTCAGGGTTACAAGGTCGTCGTGGGTGATACTGCTGGTATCAGGGACTTGGCCAGAGCTGACAAGATTGAAGCCGAAGGCATCAAGAGGGCAAAGAAGTTTGCACAAGCGAGTGATCTTGTTCTTGTTGTTCTGGGTTCAGATAATTTGAAAATCGAGGAGGAGCTAAAAGGCAACATCGAACTGCTGAGACAGGATAAGAACGTCCTCGTCGTGCTTAACAAAACTGATTTAATGAATTACGGGGCGCAAGGGGTTATTGAAGAGCTGAGCAAAGAACTTCATCTAGATCATAGCTCGTTCATTTCTGTGTCTTGCTTAGACGAGACTGGGTTGGATGAATTGACTAATAGACTGGTCGACGAATTCAAAATCATTTCTTTAACGCAAGACACAGACCCAATAATTTTGACCAGTAGAGTTAAAGACATTTTATTGAACGATGTGCTCTATGGTTTCGAGGAGTTCAATGCATTCAAGGAGCTCGACGATGTTGTCCTCGCAGCTCAAGGCTTACAGCATTCGATTGAGGGCATTGGGAAGATTACAGGGGAAACAGTTGGGGTGGAAGAAGTCCTAGGTGTTGTCTTCTCCTCTTTCTGCGTTGGTAAATAGACATTCATGGAGCATTAATGCATAAACAGATTTCAATCATGCTTCATCCAAGTCATTCTTTGCCATCTTGTTCATCATCATCGTCATAGAATTCAAAGCTGACATCAGGGTTAAATAAATTGTGTCTGCCTAGAAAATTTTCAACATCATCGACAGTAAAGTGCTTTCTCATCAAGTTTTCGATCTCATCGTTTACCAGATGGTTTGAATCACTTTGCACGTACTCGATACCGTTATCATGGTAGTATGAGTAGTTTTCCTCATCATCTATTAGGTCATCAACAGGTTTAGTAATTTCATCGAATAGAGCCTTTTTACTGACAATGTCTTCATAATAGGCCTCAGCTTCTTGACCGGCGATTTCATCTGTTAGGCCAAACTTGTCCATCAACTCAAGTTTGAAGTAAATTATCACTCCCTAGGCACACTCTTCAACAAACCTAACAATCTGAAGACCTTTAGAATAGCTGACAAAATAAATATTTCAGCAGACCAGATAATGTCATCAATAATTCTTAGGACCAAACGCATAATCAACTTGACTTTTCGGAGAACATCCCATGGGAAGTCTTTGATAAACCACTTGATCTTCTTGATGATAATGTGTTTAATCAACATTAAACACTTCTTTATCTTTTCAATGGTCATCATAAGTTTGATGCAGAATTTGATCTTCTTCTGTCTAATAACCTTCTTCAACTTGATTAGTTTGATCAAGATCCAAATCTTCTTTTTAATCTTTTTGATGAACTTCTTAGCCTTCTTCTTAATTTTCTTCAAAACCTGGAATACAGAGCCTTGTGACTCGATGTTATCTGGCATTTTCTCAAAGCTGTCCAACAATAACTTGTATGTGTTGTCTGGGTCATAGTAAGTGACGTTGGTGCTTTCGTGTGTCTCAATAGGCGTAACATCGTTCAAGTCATGAAGTTGTTGTAGAATCTGTCTATCTTCCTCGTCATAAAGAACATCTGACGACATGGCATAGTATTCATCGACATCCTCATTTTGGAACACTCTGTGAAGCTGGGATGACTCTAATACTTCATAGATGTTGTCATTAACACTAAGTTTTTCGGCCATTTCAAGCAACTCCTGAGGAGTGATCTCCACCAATAGCACAGCCAATTTGAACAACTTTTGATAGACCTTCTCTAGCTCTATATGAAGAACCTCAAGTTCAGTTTCAAGGGACTCTACCGTGTAATCAACTTGTTCTCTCGCCTCTGATACCATAATCTTGAGATCCTGGATCAAAAGGGAAGGTGAGATGAAGTTCAAAAGGCTCTCGTCGTCAGTAACTCTTAGAAAGTCAAATGTTGTGTCATCACCAATAAACGCTGAAACTTCTGGATCCAAGATAGAGTCTAAATCAGCCAAAGCGCCGATGATAGAGAATATCAACCACGTCAAAAGACCTCTTACGATCATCACTCGTGAACGCTACCGTTATTCTTCGTCTGCTTATATCTGGAAGCGATTCTGGAGCGGAAAAAACTGGAAATTTCCAGTTTTTATATGATATCAATAGCCGCCGTTGGAAATACAAACTTCTGGAGCCTCCAAGGATGCCAATCACCAATCTTTGGTGAACTCGTCGAGCTCTTTCGTCAGTTTTGAGATGAAGTCAACTTTGGCCTCTATGCTGTCGATCTGTTTCACAAGACTGTTGATTTCATTGCCTGTTGTTGAATTAGTAAGGATTCCGAGTAGGTGCATCTTAGTACTCACTGGTCAATTGAATCTTCTCCACCTTTCTCCCAATCGTCTTCAAGTCTTCCTCTTTCTTGATGTACTTCAAAGTGGCAGCGGTGTTTGATTGTCTAATAGACTCGATTTGCTTTAGGGTTACTTCAGTATCGTCCAGATATACTTCTCGAAGTGATTCCAGTGACTCTTCAATCAACTTGTATGTGTCCGCCATTATTCCAATTGCCCCAATCGACCAGTATGTGTGCCTTAAGAACTTGTTTATGCCATTCTCTCATACATCTGCATTCTTCTACGGGTAAATATAATGGATATCCGACTGATCACATGACAAAATTCGAGATTCACCCCTTTAGGTATATCGGCCGAAATCTATCTGGAAATAACAATAGGCATCACATAGCGCTGAATCCGTAATTAGGTGGCCACGAAGCTACACTTTGGAGACATGTAGTACAGCAGTACTTTACAATGAAAATAAATTTTGAAAGTTCTGGATTTGCAGTGAAACAGACAAGGCATGAATGTCTTCAACCTGGAAGAAACTTCACTATCGACACATAAGCGCTCAGTTGGAGGCTGGAAAAAATGGCAAGACTAATCTAGATCTTGTGCGATATTGAAGCCTTGCCTGAATAATTTCGGTTCTCAAACGTTTTGAGACCGGTTTCTGAGGTCACTAATTAATAGGTACAGTTTCGACCAATCACCATTGAATTCCACTTCGACATTATTATGCATAAAACGAAACAAACGAATCTATAAATATGTTTCCTCTATTTAGGTCTCTGATCACTAACCCCAACAATTTCCCCAGCATTCTGATACACACTACCATAGTAGCGGTACAAGGCCTTGGTCTCGTCGTCGAAATTTCTTTGTAATCCTTTCGACCTCTCGCTAATATCACCGCCAACAGCATCATAAGCACACCACATGTAGCCTCTACAGACATCCATCTTTTCCCAACCACGTTTGTTCTCACCTACCTCATTGTCGACATAGTGTTCTGCTGGCTTGGGCACAATGATGTTTTCCATCTTTTGATATGAAGCATACATTTCCTTCAACTCATCAGAAGTGTCGAACAGATTCTTTGTCAATGGGGATCGCATGTCATCAACAGAAGCATCTAAAAATTTACAATAGCTGAACCCAGAGTTCCACCATAACACAGTTGAGTTGTCTTCGGAGGAAACATGAGCCGGATGTATGGAGCACAGCTCGTTACCAACTAATTTGGATCTTCTCTCATCGGTCTTGTCGTCTGCCAATCTTCTATTTTTTGGTGTGATTTGCCCAATTGACCCTGCAGGCCAGCAGTTCAAGTAGTAGTCTTCATCACCGGCAGTAGACATACCCAACCAGAATAATTCCTTATCGCCCCACACTTTGCTAGTGACAGGCTGCCATAGCGCTAATTGCAAAGTGGCCAAGACCCCTAGGAAGTGTTTCCTCTTATCTATGGCGACAACACCGGATTCCATAAGATGAGCGAAACGGTCACCGATGAAACGATTCTTTAATGTAAAATCAGTTATCTCTGGAATACCGAACAGCGCATTGTCAACTGCGGAAGGCATCAATTTGGTGTAGAAGACTTCATCTGATTCTGAGTTCTGCTGGTATAGCTCGCGGTCCTTGAAGAAGTAAGCACCTTTCTCCTTGTAGAATTTGGAACCAAATATGTATTGATCCATATCGACCGCTGGCACAGTATCAGTATCAATTAGGATGGAATGCTCAAATGAGTTAAAGAAATAGGCTAATAGCTTGTTACCTAATCCTTCAAATTTTTTTAGGTGTTCATCGGCAATAGAACCAGTGACATCAACGAACCATAGTTCTTGCTTTGGAAATAGTTTTTCTATTAGTTCAGCGTATTCTTCTGGGCTATCTCTTTGATTCGGCAGTTCCAGTTCATATTGTTTCAAGATAAAGTCAAGATCGTCAATCACTGAGAGGTCGAGTTTTTCAACAGATCTGGCCATCTTGACCAGCCTTTCTTGGATCCTATCACTCAGGTCACCAGAATGAACAATTTGAATGGGTAATTTGTTCCCTGTGGCTCTCAAGACACCCAACAGTTGAATTAATTGATCCAAGTGCTTATCAGCAGCGGAAAGGGTGATACCCTTCCCATTAAAACCATCTCTCAAGTTTCTCAAATAACAAGATGATTTCTCCTTCTTTTCAAAAGGGACATCTTGGGAGATATAGTCGCTCATGACTGGCATTGTTTTCAAGGTTTTACCATCCCAACGCTTGTACAGTGGATTCTTACGTGATATCCATTGGAATAATCTGACTTCTATGCCATGGCATTGGTCGTTAATGTTTTGGGTCTTCGCCTGTGAGGAGGTTAAGATGTTCCTTTGGCCGTATGAGTTCAGATAGCAAGCGCCATAGACTCTCATATGGGTAGAAGCATCAACCATTCTTTGTTCGGTGATTTTTGTTGACTGAACAGCTTTTTTCCACTCTAATTCATAAAAGTGTTCAAGATCCTTTTCCTTGATGATCAAATCCTTTTCATGTTCCGATTCGATCTCTTTGAGCTCCTTCTTCTTGTAATCTTCGATCTTATGTTTGACAAATTTGTCACGGTGCTCAAAGATGTATCCTTCATAAGGGAGCTCTTTGAAATCTGTGTTGGCCCACTCAGGGTTCCTTTGGTAAAGCTCTTCAAAATATGATAGACACTTATCATGATAATCCAACGAGTTCAAGCTCTCGCCGTGTTTGACGCGCAAATTTTCGTAAGGAGAGGCGATATAGTCCTTGTCATTTAGGTAAACCTTGTTATCTGGGATACTGGAACCAGACTTTAATTCAATAATGGAGTCAAGATCAATGTTGTATCTTTTGAAAAAATGGAATTGGAACAAGATGAAGAGAACCAGCAGCAAAGAGGTAGCTACCTTCGGCCGTACCAGTTTGAATAAGGGAAGCATATTTTTGAAGAGGATACAACGACGGTTCGATGCCAACTATGTGCTATGGTCTAGCCCCCAATCCCCTTAAACAGAAGATAAACAGTTGTAAATTTTTTTTCCTGACAACAAGTAGATAATCTTGTATGCAAAAAACCGAAAAAACAAAGGCCCTAACTGTAAAAAAAGGGACTTGTCCTTATGCATGATCATGCAGGAAAACACCAATGGGCAAGCTGTGGCGTCACTTAACATTGATGATGCGCACTAGATAGGACGGTATGCGGTAACAAAAAGGTTGATGATGTTATACGAATGTGCCAATTGGAGTCCCTATCAGAAGAGTTTCGGATCTCGTGTCTTGGTTCTCGCGCTCACCACTTCTAGCTGTTGACCAAGGTATGCGATCTGGTGTATTTGCAGTGGCTGTCCACCTCTTTGCAGCTCAATGCATAACGTCTCAGTTCAACTTGGAATTTGAGTAGCATCCCACAAGTAGGGAAGGAGCTCCCTGGAGGATGTGACGATCAACTGCTAATAGTGGGTAGAAACCTAGTATATAATCTACACTTCACATCACCTCAGAAGTCAAACTTTCCACTGTTATTGCGTCGTGACGTTACGACTATCCATCGCAACTTGAGAGCGTCCAAATTTCTTTTAAGGGGCTAACTTGGGGGGCAGTTAGGTGCTTTTCAGTTGGTGTTCTGTGATGCGATTTGTTCTCTATTCACTTGCTTTCAGGTTTTGTTCTTTCTGATTTTACTTCCATGTTTTTTACAGTTTCGATTGATGTCATCAAGCCCATCAACCTTACTTCCCTTGAGACATATTGGTCCCTTCAGTGGTTACTGTGACGGGTAAAACGAATCTGGGTTCTGGACTGTAAATTCTGTCAACTTCTGTATTACTTAGCGCTAAAGTGGAGAAACACAGAATTCTTCAGTCAACTTATCAAAAGAGTCTGACCCATAGATCGCATTAGTTGATTTTGAGCCACCGCTGAATTTTTTGCTGGAGCAACAGTAAACAGGAATCGCTTTTTTCTGGTAAGATGCGAGATTAACAAATGATGCCGCCTTCATCATGATCAAAATTATAGCTAATCGCCCTAAGGCCTGTATTCACTGGGAAGGAATTCAAAGATACAAGAGTTCCTTACTGCCCTGAACAACCCTGGCTCTCGCTAATTAGTCTCCCCGGTGTTTGGACTGAGGTGATCGCGATTAAAATTCAAGTCTCGCATTACTCACCACTCTTGATACTTAAATGCACTCTTCCATGCTTCAAGTGCTCCCCAAGTTTTAAGTGTCTGCAAATCTGTGAGCAGATCCATGATGCAGCGGTAGTCGTAGTTTGTGGCTAACGAGGTCTAAAGCGCACCTGGCTATAATAAATTACGATACACTTAAATGAAAATCATTCAAATCATCAGTTTTCATCATTAGTTGCCTCCTGTGTGCTGGTGTCGTTGGTGAATGGGTGGACATCTCTGATACAGTACTTATTTATCAAACCTGTTTTTTCAACCTCTGAGGGCCCACTTAATTGTGGAAATTGGTACCTTAAGTGACACAAATTAAACAGACCACCAGCAGTTAGTTTAGTGAGTGGGTACTTTATTGGCTCAATTTCGATCTCTGTTAGAAGCCTGCTAGATCGTTCGTCAATAGTCAAACAGGTGACACCTTCGGCTCTCAGGAGTTTCAGTGAGGTTGCGTTCCTGATCGACAACTTAAATTGAAGAGATTTGCAGCCATCCTGAGTTGATTCATCATCTATGTAGACCTCCTCCAATTCTGGCGCATCTGGCAAGTTCACCACTAAGCAGTAGCTTACATATGTGCCTCTATCGCGTGACGTATCAACACTGTACTTTAAAGCCTTCAGCTTAGGCATCTTCCAAGCGATGTTAAGAAGATCCACAACAGGACCTTGGAATAGTTGTCTAATCGTCAGCACTTGTAGTTTTGGGAATGTCCCTGACTTGATTTTGCCCTTGAATGGTAAGGAGTCTAAGCAGTCTAGCACTAAAGTCTCTATATTGTGATATAAAACTGGCAGTTCATTGAATTCATGCTTCCAGTTGTTAAGCCTGAATTCTGAGATTTCTTCTTCCTCTAAGGCACAAGATACGATCATCAGATATTTTAAATGTGGTGCTTTAAATTTGGGGACCTTCTCCAACGCTCTGGTGTTCATCTGTAATGACTCCAACAAGCGAAATTTCCTTAATGAGCTCATAAATTTAATCTCATCAGGCTCAGGGATGTAGTCAACAATCAGATCTCTAGTATGTCGTTGAATTCCCGAGGTCTGTAGAACGCTGATGGCGCTGGACTCTAAACCACGAATCTCAACCTCCGGGGCTTTCAGAGAGGACATCATATCCACAGTCATACTGTCTTTTGGATCAATACCAATGAATTGAACAAGATCCAGATTTGGCATATCAATAGCAGAGCAGTCAGGAAATTGTACCAGCTCATTAATATGAACGATAGTCAGTTTCTTCAATAAAGGTGCAATGATATTGGATAAATTCGAACCCACCCGCTTGTCTTGACGAAACAGCGGCACGAAGGACAATTCCAACTCGATAAGACTTTGAAAACAACAATTTTTCAAATATTGTAGACCATGAAGCTTAGCAACTTTCAAGTATTCAAATACATAACCATCAAATTGAACTCTATTGGATAAAGGGACCGGTGTTAGTTCTGGCAGCAGAGATACGTCTTCTAAACCTACAGAACCAATTATCAATGTCTCTAACTTCTCCAGAGTACTTTTGCATATCACATCAAAGAGCTCGCTTCTGCAATTGTACATTGACAGCTCCCTCAGCCTAGCAGGCTTGAACTCAGCAGAAGTTCTCAATGAAACCTTATTCAATTTCAAAGCACCAATCTTCCAATCACGCATCTTTGAAAATTCGAAGCACCTGCACGAAATAACAATGTCAATATCAGGGTGTCCCAAGCCTTTGATATTTGGCATTGTACCTCTGAAAATCGAATCATAGTCTTCATTGATCTGCATTTTACCAAATACTAGGATTCCCGTCGTCTCTCGATATCTCTTTTCGAAATTTGGAGATATCCACCAGCTTTTCACAGTGTCTATCTCCAAAAGGTGGTAGTTATTCTTTGATGGTGTATTCTCCTCGATATCTAGTCTTTGGAATTCCTTGTACTTCCAATATCTGTAACTGTAGTTGTTGTATACAATAATGAACCTATGAGACCATCGTATTCTGAATTCGTAAGACCTGAGCAGAATTTCTAATTCTTTTGCTCCCATGTGCAGTATTATGATCCACTCGGCTTCACTGGGGAGTCTGTTGATGATTTCCATCTTTTTTTCCTGCCGACCAATCCAACGGATGTAGCTCTTATAATCATTTCCAGGCCTGTTTATTATTTTTTCCCATTTCTCAATTGTCGCTATGGTAACCAAAACAATTAGTGAAGCGAGTTGTTAATACCGGATGACTAATAGAACACTAGGAGACACTAGATAGTTGTTTAACAGGGAGATGATCAAGTATTTTACACCCCTCGTAACACAGCCAAAAACATCTTCTGTATGACTTGAGAGAAGTTGATTGATACAGATTTCGAGTATACCCATTCTGATGAGACTGGAAATATGTCCAGCTACCTCCGGAGAAATAATCAATAGGTCAAAGTAGGTGTACAGAAATCTTCTACAGAGAGTAAGGGGGTCATACATGAATTGATTTCTCTATTCATTATACGGCTAAGACTTGTGTGGACTTGACTGTAAACCCAAGACCCAGTGCGCTATCATCACTAGAAGATTGGGAAACAATCAATTCATAATCACCTGCTTCTACTAACCAAGCGTCTTTTTCTTCACTGAAGATCTTAGTCGCTTCGTTGACCTCCAAAGCAAGAGTTATTGCCTTCGATTCCCCAGCTTTTAGCAAGACTTTCTCAAATGCCTTCAGCTCTTTCTTTGGTCTGACATTTTTGGTTGAACCGACATACACTTGCACAACAGCGGCACCATCAACCTTGCCAGAGTTTGAAACCTTCACCGTGGCATTCAATTCAGAATCAGTCTGTTCAACTTCAAAATCTGACAGTTCGAACTTAGTGTATGATAAACCGTGTCCAAATGGGAACAACACCGCTCTTTGGACTTTTTCATAGTATCTATACCCAACGAAGATATCCTCGCCATACAGGACTCTTCCATCACTGGTAGTATTGTTCAAGTAGCTTGGAGTATCTTCAAATCTGACGGGGAATGTCAACGGCAATTTCCCACTTGGATTGACATCGCCGTAAAGAACATCAGCCAACGCGTTCCCAGTTTCATTACCACTGTATGATTGCCAGATGACAGCTCTGGCCTTGTGGATCCATGGTGCTTCTAGTGGTGTACCTGACTGTAATACAACAACCGTGTTTGGATTAGCTTCAAGGACTCTGGAGATTAACTCATCGTTGTAACCTGGTAATCTCAAGTCTTTTCTTTCCGCACCTTCAGATTCATAATCTTGGTTCAACCCAGTGACAATCACAACTTGTTCAAACACCTTCGCCTTCTCCGCTGCCTCGCTGAGTGCATCTTCATCCTTCACGATTTTAACACCACCAAATCTTAATCCACCACCACCAAAGAAAGCAGTATTCTTTGACCATGCAGAAGTTGCACCAGAACCGAACTCGACACGTAAGTCATAAACCTCACCCGCTTCAACGGTCTTGATACCCGTAACTTCGTCCGTACCAGCGCCATAGAAACTCTCTCCTAGTTTTTGATGTGTTGCATTATCGATGATCAGTTCACCATCGATAAACAGTTTGGCTGTACCATAAACTGCCATTCCAAAGATATAATCACCAGTCTCGAGAGGAATAAATTTTGACTTCAAAGTGGCGTAGAATATAGGGGATTTCAACTCTGGGTGGACATAGTCATTCATTCTAAAGTAATTAATGTCTCTGTAGTCAATAACATCGAATGGTTTAGAATCTGACGTTGGCTTTTCATTGAAGATCTCGATCAATGTGCCGTTCTTAGAACCGTTGAATAATTGATCTTTCAATGATGGCAAATAACGATGGTTGTAAGCGCCTAATGTATAACTGACATCTTCTTTACCAATCTTTTCCTTGATACCATCTAGTGGACTCACTGAGTATGAAGGTGTAACCAAAGCGGACCCACCACCGGAATAAGCGGCATAAGTGGCATTTGGGCCAATGACCAGAGTCTTCGTCTTCTGCAATGGTAGGACATCATCATCATTCTTCAACAACACAATGGCTTCTTGAGCCAATTTACGTAACTGGGACTGCAGCTCTGGTGTGTTTATCTCCTTCTCAGGTTCATTCTCTCCAACACCAGCACCTTCAACTGATTTGATCAACTTCAACACATTCTTCACACAAAAATTCAAATCTTTCTCAGTAACGGTCTTTGACAACAAGGAATGAATCAAGCTGGCACCACGAAACTTTCCAGGTCCAGGCATTTCAATGTCCAAACCGGCCTTGATAGCCTCCGAAGTGGAATAAGTTCCTGTCCAATCTGACATCACAGCACCTTCCCAGCCCCATTCTTTTCTCAAGACCTCTTGTAACAAGAATTTAGACTCACTTGCATGGATGCCATTAACACGGTTATAGGAGGTCATCAACCCCTTTGGCTTGGCTTTCTTTAATGCGATCTCGAATGGTTTCAAGTAGATCTCTCTCAAAGCCTTCTGAGAAATGATGGAATTCGATGAGAAACGTTCGTTTTCTTGGTCATTACCAACATAATGCTTGATCACGGCAGCTAATCCTTTGGATTGGACACCTTTAACATACTCAGCGGCCAATTCACCAGAGAGGACAGGATCTTCGCTGTAACTTTCAAAGCCTCGACCACCATTTGGGATTCTCTGTATATTGATCGTTGGAGCTAATAGGACGTGTGATCCCTTGGCCCTTAGTTCTAGTTCTAGAAGTTCACCAGCCTCGAACAACAGGTCTTTGTTCCATGATGAGGCAAGGGCTGTGCCCACAGGAATGGCACTCGTTGGGGTGGAATTGAAGTGGAATTGACCCCTTACACCATTGGGGCCATCAGAGGTTCTAATAGATGGGACGCCCAAGTGTGGTAGTGGGTAAGTATGCCAGTAATCAACACCAGATAGCAGAGCGACTTTCTCCTTGACTGTCAATTGGGACAGTACTGTATCAATATCAAAGGTCATCGTTGAGTGTGTGGATGCTCAATTGAATGAGCGTTAGTTTCTGGGTAGTGTAAATTAGGAGATCTTCACTTATATGTCTGTCGGGTTGAATTCTCGGTTTATCATTTATGCGAAAGAATTCTGTGGATTATGTTGATCAATGGGGAAATCGAAGCAAGTGGTGGCTTGAGTGGGGGAGCGCGACGCTGCTGTATTGTTCTCCCAGTTGGCAATCTCATTATTATTCAATGTGTGGGAAAGTCCAGTATTTTAGCTCAATTCCGCTAGTCTCTTTAGGGCACCCAATAAAAGCCCCATATCTATTGATTCTTGCAGATAGCCATCACAGAAGCGATCACCTCTATAACAACTAATGATAAATGACTCGGCCTCTGACTTGTTGAATTCCTGGAACTTGGTAATATCAGAGACCTTTATCTTGTCACCAAGGACAGAGTGGTAGTTTGGGTATCCTAGTTGACTTGTGCATGGGGCCAGTTCCAATATAAGTTCATTGGACAAGGTCTTGTACTGTTCTGGGTCTGTGGTGCGGATGGTGGCGAGATGTTCGAAGTCTGGGACAAAGGAGACAACGGTTCTGGACATGGTATTGTTCTCTAGCCTATACTAGCGTTTGTTGTTGGTGGTGGTGATCCAAGTGAGATTTTTGGGGTTTTGTATGTTAAGTGTCTGATTAGATTTCCAAGTCAGGTCACAGTGGTTATGTTTAGTGCTGGTCTTCTTTAGCATTCAACACTTGTTCCAACTCCTACACTCAATTGCAGCTAACATGAAGTAGCAGTGTCCAGTATGCCCTTCTTCAGTTCCACCTGTACGTAATCATGCTGTTTCCACCTAGTTGCCCAATAGTGCTTCGTTAATTGTCAAAGGTGTGCGCGGGTATTTGTTTATTTATATATATATAAATCGATAGAGTCGGAATGAAACACCATAAAAATTGCCCTAAAACTCCCGTTTTTTTCACGCAATCAGTAGATATCAATGAAAAACTAGGATTTTATCGATTAGAATCTTTATATCTTTACTCTATCGTCAGTGGCGACGTGTAGAAGTTGCAAAAAATTCCCAAA